>RJWM01011690.1:0-59006 GCA_004363535.1 Dasyprocta punctata | reverse complement strand
TCTTCTTCTTCTTCTTCTTCTTCTTCTTCTTCTTCTTCTTCTTCATTTGGTTTTTTTTTGAGACAAAGTCTCATAGTGTAGTTCAGGCTAGTCTTCAACTCCCTATGTGGCCCAGGCTGGCCTCGAACTCACAGTGACCCTTTAACCTCAGCCTCCCAAGTGCTGGGATCACAGGACTGCACCACCATGCCTGGCCTCTACATTTTTATTCTGAGCCATAGTGTCTTTGACTACTTCATGGAAATTTTCTACTTCATTTTCATTGTGACTTCCAACTTTTTACCTAAGATAAACATACACTGCTCACTCCTGAAGTTTAGGTGAGGTGCACCTCTTATGTGCTTACTGAAGACCTCTGACTTTCTCTGTTGTTAGGGTGACTACACAACCTAGCCATTGTCCAAGGGTAATTTTTTTTTTTTTTTGCGGCACCAGGAATCGAACTCACAACCTTGCACCTGCCAGGGCAGGTGCTTAAGCCACTGAGCCAACCTTCTGGCCCTCCAAGAGTAATTATTAGTAGCATCTTCTTTTATTTTCTAGTGGGTCCCAGCAGATCAAATAGTCCAGTTATATCCTACATAATAAGATTTTGGTCAACAATGGATTATGTACATGGGCTGCAATATTATAAAGAAGCTGGAAAATTCCTACCACCTAGTAAGGTTTAAATGATCACATTTAGTAACCCAACACATACTCATATGTTGTAGTGATACTGGTACAAACAAAACTACCATGCTGCTAGTTGTATAAAAGCATATACAATTATGTATAATATATAACACTTTTTGTTTCTTTTTTTTTTTTAAAGGAGCACTCCATGTGAAACATATATTTATTATTTATTAACCGCTTTTTTTTTTTTTTTTTTTTTTGTGACAGGGTCTTGCTATGCAGTTCAGGCTGGCCTTGATCTCACTTAGTAGCCCAGACTGGTCTCAAACTCACAAAGATCCTCCTGCCTAGCCTCCTGAGTGCTGGGATTACAGGCGTGAGCCACCACACCTGGCAGTATGTAATACTTGATTACCAATGATGATGTTGTTGGCTGTGTACTTATTATACTAAACCTTTTATCTCTTACTTTTTGTGTGTGTGTGTGATACTAGAGATTAAACCCAGAACCTTTGGACTGAGTGCCTCTTCAGTCCCTTATTTTATCTTATTTTTTAAATTTCAAGACATGGCCTTGCTAGGTCACTAAGTTGCCCAGGTTGGGCTTGAACTTGCGATTTTCCTGCCTCAGCTTCCCAGAGTGTTGGAATTAAAAGCATGTGCCATGACACTTGGAATTATCATTGTTTTAGAGTGTATGCCTTCTACTTACTCAAAGAAGTTTCTTGTAAGTCAGTCTCTGTGTTTTGCTGGCCGCAGCCTCATGTGTGTTGCGTTTACTATGTCTCTTGATTACATTATTTTTTCTTGTGCTTGACTCAATCTCCCATTACTTTATTCGGCATGGCCCGAGGAAGCAGCAGGTTAGTCACCTGTCTCACATGTCTATCTAGCACCAGTCTACCAATAGCCTATGTGTGTGCAACAGGCACCATTCGGTGCATGTAAGTACCTGATAGGACACTTGTGCTGTGTGTATTGCCTAATGAGACATTTCTCCGAACGTGTCCTCATTGTTCAGTCACACGACTGTATTTTAACTATCTGTGTTCTTTGTGGCTCTTACTGGGTGGCAAGCTCTAACACTTCGTAGGAATTTGATAACTATCTGGTGAATGAGCAAAGCTCTGAGTAGAGCTAGGCGCCTTCTGTGAAAGTGACTGGTGATCTGAGCAGACAGGCGACTCTCTCTCCTTCCTGTAAGTGTTGTGAGGTGTTGAGAATCTAGTTTTAGTTTCAGCAGGCCCAGAGTAAGTCCGAATCCTCTGCTAGGGTCCAGCATGGGGGACTCCGGCAGAGGGTGGACTGTATTTCCACACTGCCCTCTTGTGGCTAATTATGGGGAACTCATTTTGGGCTCTGATTTTTTGAAAGTCTCTCAGGTAATTCTAGAATTTAGGGAACCTCGAGAATATTGGCAGGCTTAGGCCATGCTGAAGTGACCACATGATCACTGTCAAACATGACTTTTGATAGACCTACTTTTTTTTGGTAAATAGAACTATATTCTTCTATTCAGTGTTGACAAGGACACTGACATACCTCTAGATTAGCAGTTCATAGCTGGGGAATATTTGCCCAGCAGGAAACATTTGGCAATATTTGGAGACATTTTTGTTTTCAGTGCTGGAGCTCAAACCTAGGTTCCTACACATGTCAGGCAAGCGCCCTGCCACTGAGCTGCACCCTCAGTCCCAGGAGAGAGACACTTTTATTGATTGTCATGATCAAGGGCCAAGGATGTAACCTCTAGTGGGAAGAGGTCAAGGATGTTGTTTACCATCCTCCAGTGCACAGAACAGCTCATCGTGACAAAAAATTATCCAGCCCCAAATGTCAGTAGCGTCACAGTTGAGAAACCCAGCTCTAGATTGCTCCACATGGGGAATTTGGGGAAGTTCAGCGCAGGGGATTACTCTGCAATGACAAAAATCAAACAAACACAGTTCTCTGCTCTGTGAAGGGAGTGGCTGCTGAGTTTAAGTGAAGGGGACACCGAGCTAGCCCTTGCCCACTGCCTGCCTACCTTCCTCCGTCCTGGACTGGGGAAGGAAAACCTTACAGCTCATCTAATTCACGTGGTCGTCTTCAGTGCTCGTAGCTGAAGCTGTGGAGACCCAGGCCATGAAACACACCCAGCCATGGTACACACTATGCTATCAATCCTCTAGGAAACACAAGAGTGCAATTTTCTTGGTAGACTGGCTATATTTATTCTTTTCCGAAGAGTAGAAACATGAACTTCAGGAGGTGACTGAGCACCCCGTGGCTTCCCTGCCACTGTGCCAATCCAGAGTATTCCCTGCCGACACATGCGGCTTGCAACCATCATGTGACGCCTGTGTGATTCCGAAGGAAACGGGGGACTCCATCCAGCTGTGTATTAGAAAACACCAGTTCCTTCAAACTGTTCTCCTGACTTCCCCGATATGCTTGATCAAAAGAAAACATTATGGGACACACACGGGGAAACCTGACCCTGGCTCTCAGCATTGTTCCCTCACCCCGAGGAGAAGGCTAGCTCTGGCTCCCCGCGGTACCATGTGGGAAGATGCCGGTGGCAAGGGCATTGCTGGGAGGGGTTCCCCCCAAGAACCCAGGCCTGGGCTGGCAGCGAGTAATGTCAAATATTGTAGGATCAACAGCCTAAAGAACTCCCTCTAAAACATAGCCACCCTCCCCAGTCAGGTCTGGAGCCTAGAGAGTCCAGAAGTGTGGGAGGGCAGGCTTTGCTTTTCCTTTATTTCTGTCTTTCCATCAGGTAGAAGTTAGCCACGGGAAAACCCAAGTGTTGGAAGCCGAGCCTCTAGAACAGAATAAACAGCCACCAAGTATGCTAGCTCATACCTTTATTCTCAGCCCTCTGGAAAGCTGAGGCAGGAAGATCAAGAGTTTGAGCCCATCCTGAGCAACTTAGCTAGACTCTGTCTTGAAATTTTAAATGGCTGGGATGTAGTTCAGTGCGAAGACCTTAGGTGCAGTCCCCAGTATCACACACACACACACACACACAAATATACATAAATATATATATGCATACATACATATTTAGTAATTTATATGTAGTGAAATATATACATGAGATATATATGCATATATGTGTATATATATATATATATATATATATATATATGATGAGCTTAAGAGTATACAAGGGTGATATAGTGGATATTATTCTTATTTTTAATTAGTTTTTAGCTGTCCAGCATCTGAGCATCACTTGTTCTAATTCCTTATTTCATAAAAGACAGAGCCTGCCAACAAATATGAGAGGAAAAAACTCCACCTGTCCACTTTTTGGCCTTGCTAGGACGTAGGACGCGGGCATTGGCAGATAGTGCAGCAGCGACAGTGACACGGAGTCTCTGAGTCCAGCAGAGGCAGTGAGGCAGTGGTAGAGTCCAGCTCTAGTGCTGTAGACAGCACCACGAACCTGTGGGACCCACGACCGTCATCCCTGGGCTGGCTTTGCACTTGTGACTGTTGTCCTACCAACAGTTCACTCTTTTTCCTGCTTACTTGCAAAGCATAGTTGTGCAGAATCTCTTAGCACTTATTTGAGCCAATTGAGCTTTTCAACAGGTTCCTTTTGTACATTAGAAGAAAACCCAATGTCAGATTCTATTGATTGAATCTCAGAACACTATTTCAGAATTTAGTACCAGGGAATGAGACGCTTGGAGCAACAAAGCGTGAAATGTAAATTGACCCAATAGTGGAGGTAAGAGATAAGGCAGTAGGACCTCAGAGGTCTGAGCCGGGGCACTGGTGCTTCTTATTATAGAATGGTATGGTGGTTACTTATTTCTTTCTTTCTTTTCTTTCTTTCTTTCTTTTTTTTTTTTTTTTTTGGTACCAGGAATCGAACTCACAACCTTGTGCTTGCCAGGCAGTCACACATGCCACTGAGCTAAATCCCTTACTTATTTCTTAAGTATTTACCAAAGTTAGACAAGAACTGATAAGAAAAAGAAGAGCTAAAAATTGAAAGATGACCTCTCTAAAAGCAGAATATAGGAAGAAAATAGGACTTTATTAAAAGAAAAAGTTTCTTTCTGTCTATAGCCTGTAATCTCAGTAACTGAAGCATCCAATCATTTGAAACTGTTGGATCAAAATAATTTAATTATTTGCTTGAAGATAAATTTAAGGTAAGGAGAGGTATTCAGGGAGTAGGAGGCGACTGGCATAGATGAACCTGAGATTCCACACAAGGCCCGAGGTGTAAAATGGGCTCAAAACTGGGGTGGAGAGTGTCCGGCTCTGGGCTCGCAACTTGGAGTAAACAGAGAACTAAGATTTAAAAGTCAGCTTGAGAAGTGAAAAATCTCCCCAGGGACAAGTACCTCTGAGCATCCCAAGTTACTTTGTAACAGCATGACCAAACTCTGGCCACTTTTCTTTAAAATTGAATGCTATTTTTATATAGAAGTGTACTTTTAAGAATCTTAGATGGTTTCCAGTCTATTGTGCAAAGCTTGGAGACCTTAAGAAAAATCACTCTTTTAGTTTACTATTCTTTACTTGCTTTCTTCAAATAAAATATTCATCCTTTTATAGAATTATCTCTGAGTGTTTTACATAAAATAAAGTCTTCACCCTTCATTCACTCTTCATCCAGAGAAACAGAAACTGAGGCACCAAGCCTCCACCAGGTCTGAAGATGACGAGGATCAGCTTTCAGAATAAAGCACAGACAGCCAAAACGTAAACTTTCCCAGGCTTCGTGGCTGGTGGTCAGCTGTCTGAGCAAGACGTTAGATGTTCTGGCTTCCTGTCTTGGTCCACCCCAGCAAAGAGCGAGCTGCCCGAAAGTCTGGTCTCACATTATGCATTTCGTCTGCTACACCACAGAGATGGAGAGCTGTATCAAGGAGCTCCCTGTTCTGTGCCTGTGCTTCTGCCAGCTGCAGAGCAGGCTGAACACTTGGGGACCATCCCTGCCGTGTCCATTCCTGGGGATGCACGGAAATACGTCAACAGAGACTTGATCCAAAGAAGGATTCAGATGTGCAGAATGTCTGTTACAGAGAACTTGGGGCCTGTGGCCATGTTCAGTGTTCAGTTGGGTTTTCCATCCTCCTTCAGAAAGTCCCTTCACTGGGCTTGGGTGTCAGCTCTCTGGAAGTGTCACACTGGCATAGACTGTGATGGGATTTGATTCCTGCGGACAAAGGAGAAGTCATGAGCAAAGAGATGGGGCACTAACTCTACAGGCTGTGAATAGAATCAGCATTGCGTAGGGAAAGGAGAGGGCCTCTGTGATCATGTAGCATGACAACTTGCTGAGGGTCACAGACAGGGCACTGCTAGAGGAAGTACTCAGGGGCCCAGGCTGCTCCTTGTCCTCAGACAGGGCTATGGCTCCCTTGCAAACATTAGTGTGCAATCCAGGAGCCCAGAGACCTAAGTGCTCTGAAGACCTGAACTCAGTATGCTAAGTCTCTCTTTGTATTATGCCCGCCCTCCTTTCCCTTCCCTTCCCTTCCCTACCCATTCCTTCCTTTCCCTTCCCTTCTCTTGTAAGGAAAACTATTTATAGGTCAGAAACCAAAAATTACATTTTGGAGGTTTAAAAGGGCTAGCAAGACCCACGGAAAGAGGAGAGAAGTGGGACCAGCAGGAGAGAGGGAGGGAATGGAGAAGAGGATGGTGGGTGAAGACCTCCCAGAGCCTGAGGAGAGTCAGAGAAAGAAAGAGAAGGCAACAGGCAATTTAGGAGGTTTTGTTGTAAAATATAACATATAACATACAGTTTTCTTTCCCCAAAGGAACCTTATTTAAAAATCTTGGTTTTTTTTTAAGTTTTTCAAGTCAGATTTATATTTTTAATTCCATCTTGGATAGGATAATAGATGTCAAAATGAAGGTCTAAACCCAGAATGGTGGTATATGCCTATAATCTTGGCACTGAGGAAGGCTGAGACAGGAAGATTGCAAGTTTGAGTCCTGCCTAGACAACTTGTCTCAAAACAAAACAAAACAAAACAAAACAAGACATTTAGCTCATTGGTGGAGCTCCCCTGGATATGGTGGTGGGGGGCATCTATTTGAAACAGAACACAGATTCAGGTATGTTTGGGTGCCGGAGGAGTTTTGAAAGACAAATGTAGGTATTTTTTGTAGCCCCTTTCCTTGGTAATCCTGGCTGTCTCCTAGAATTCCTTGTCTAACAGAGACTAACTGGAGCCAAATTAAGCCCAGAGTCTGTTTCTGTTCATTTAGTGAAGGAAGGATTCCTGCCAGAAGTAACAGTGGGTTAAAAGTGGGTTAGAAGAGGCCCGTCTCACTCTCGGGGCAGATCACATTCTCATCTAGCTCACCACCTCTGCCGAGCTCCTCTACTTATTCTGACTGAATGCAGCTGTAAATATTTAGACATGAGCATCCTTTATGATTACAGAACGATGTTTTAAATTAATTTTTACTAACACTTAATAACAGTACTTAGGATTGGGCTATAGTGGGATATTTCAACACAGGGCATGAGCATCTTTACAAAGCTCTCTAGGGATTCTGTTTTGCAGGTGGAGTTAAGAATTCCTGCATTCAAACTGCAGTCCTAACACCTAAGTGTACACCAGTATCAGCTGGCCTGTGTTGTTTTTTAACATGGAGGTCGCTGAGTACTCTCCATATCTGTTCTGATTTAACAGAGTCCTGAGTGGGAGGCCCAGGAAATTATTGTTTTTAATCAGTGCCAGTTGATTCTGACATGATCTTTGGACAACCAGAGAAACACCAGCCAGTAGGGAGTAGGCACAACTCATTCCATGTGAGCAGGACGTGGGTCTCAAAGGAAGCCCTAAAACCAAGGCCACAGCTACTCCTTACTGCCTGTTTGCTCTGGGCTAACTTCCCAACACTTAACTCAATTATTGGTTTCATTTCATCTCTACCAGAAAGAAAAAAAAAAAAACCTCCCTTGCCCTCTGCTCCTCCACCTACTCCCTCTTTAAACTCTTCAATGAGGGGAGCAGGTGCCTCACCGGGGCAGATTCTGGAACAGGCTCCGTGGCAGCCACATAAATGGTTGTACAGGGATCCTGAGTTGGCTGGGGGTCAGGTTTCTTCTGAAGAGGCTGAAAGAGAAACAAAGAAAGCAGATTAGCTGAGCAGACAGCTCGTTCCCATATATATCTCCTTGTGGAGAAACACAGATTCAAGATGTTCAAGTTTAAGAGCTCCTTGGAGTTATTTGGTCCAACCTCCTTCCCCAGTGGAAATTTTCCCTAACTGCTCTCGAACTCAGTCCTCCAGACTTTGCTTGGACTCCACAAGTGACACTGAAGAACTCACAGCCTCTGAAGACAGGCTCATACACTGTTAGTACTTCCCAGTGCTAACAATGTGTTCCAGATCTGCCTTGCAGTGAACTGGTGTGGTTCTTCCAGGGGCCATGGAAAGGGCCAAGGTCTTAGGAGAACTTAGTCTGGCTCACTCATGCCACCTGGCACATCAGCATTTGTTCAGTCCCAAGCTACTGTCCCTGACTTATGCCTTCACCCTGACTTATGCCCTCCCATTGACCTCAAGACCACTCTATGTGTCAAACATCGTCATGACTTACATTTGCCAATGAAGAACCTCAAGCTCAACAAGTTTAATTACTTTCCTAATGTACATATGTATGACGTGTCAAAGCCAAGAGTACCACCCAGGATTTTTAACTTAAAGTGTATGTTCTTTCTATGACTATTCTTCTTTGGCTACCTCATTTTATAGCCTTTACCTAAATTTCTCAGGTATTTAAAGTCTAATTCACACATCATAGCAACCTAATGCTATATTTAAAACACTCTCATTTATCTGTGTGTTATTTCCCCAGACTGTAAGTTCCTTAAGAAATAACCTATGTCGCTGGACAGAATTCCAATTACTTGGGAGGCTGACACAGGTGAAATGCAAGTTGGTGGCTAGTCTAGGCAACTTGGTGACATCCTGTCTTAAAATAAATATAAATAAATAAAGTTTTAAAAGTCTGGGGATGTAGCTCAGTGCTCTCTAAGTTCAATACTCAGTACTGGGTGTGGGTGGGTGGAGGAAAATAGAAGAAAAGAAAAAGAAATAGTCTAGGTTTCTTTATATTCTCCCACAAAAGAGTGCTGGAACACAAAAACACTTTCAGCTGATATTTGTTGATATTGCTTTGAATGAATTAAAGTCTATAATATCAAGACAAGTTAGTGGAGGGGTAAATTGAGATACTATCCCTGTGACATGGGAATGGCATAACTTATGATAAGGACATCCTAACCCAACAAACTTTGGGGACAGTGGTCTAGTTTAATACTGTTGCTGTTTTTTCTGCGTATGTGGCAAGAGTTGAAATCACAGCATATGTGTCTAATGAGAGTGCATCTTCTCATGTGACAGAAACTTACAGAACTGGAAGACTTTACTGGACATGTTCTTTCTCTTCATATATTTGATGGATTGCCATATAGAAGAGGAAATTGTCAGAAGAGTTTTAACAAAGTGAGGATCTTTCTAACAGTAAAATGCGCTCACGTGTGAGATGAATTGCCTTGGGAGAGAGTGTGTTCCTTATTCCTGGAAGTACTTCGGCCTGGGCTACCCTAGGGCTTCTCACATTGTTTCTGTGTATGTGAATTACTTTGGGATTCTGTTAGAAGGTTGAATAATTTTTTATATTATTTTAGTCTTTATAATGATATAATATAGGCATTGCAAATATAAGCAAAAGGCTATGTACATGTTGATGTCTAAAACAGTACTAATTATGTCTTATATGTTTAAAATATATATGAAATCAAAGTAGTGATCAAAAATAGCACATAAATCAGGAGGTAAATTACAGTGATGCTAAAATTTATAGTGCAATATAAATGGTCTAAATAATAAATGCCAATGAGTCAGAAAAGCATTTTGTAATTCTGAGGGTGGCAACTTGCAAAACTGAAAAACATAATTTCTAATGTAATGGAGGAGAAAATGAAATAATAAAAATACAGTTTAAAAAATCCTCCATCAAAGAAACTCCAGTCTCAGAGACCACCATCAGTAATTCTGCCAAATAGTTAAGAAAGTAAATCAATCTTACCCAAACATTTCTATAAAATCACAAAAAGGAAAAAAAACACCATGTAATGGGTTGAGTTGTGGTCCCTAAAAGATATGTCTGCCCAAAGTCTCAGAACATGACTTTTTTTTGGAATAAAATGTTTTGCAGCTGTAATTAAAGTGAGAATTTAAGAATGAAATTGCCCTGCTTTAGGATGTGTCCTAAGTGCAGTGATGTCCATTTAAGACATGAAAAAGGAGAAGACACAGACACAGAGGAGGAAAGTCCTGTGAAGATAGAGGCAGAGATTACAGTACTATAACCACAGAGCAACAGATACCAAAAATTGCCTGGAGCTACCAGATGCCAGAAGATGAAAAAAGCTATCTTAGAGTGTCCTGAGAGGGTATCTCCTGTGACTTGTCACCCTGATTTGGACTTCTGGCCTCCAGAACTGTTAAAGACTAGATTCTGTTGTTACAAGTCACTACGTTTGTAGTAATTTGTTATGGCAGCCTTGGGAAACTAACACGTTTAACTTTGTGAGGTTAACATAATGAAAACTGCACAAAGGCATTATAAGAAAGGAGAACTATAGTTCAATTTCACTTGGAAACATAAGGAGAAAAAATTAACAGAATTAGGAAACAAGCTCCAGCAATATATTTCAAGGACAAGTTAAGAGTGTAAAGTGAGCATGACTTTTGCAAATCTGTATAGTTCAGTAGAGCAGCAGAAAAATGAGCAACAACAACCATAGGGTTATCTCAACAGATACAGAATTCAGTGTTGATAGAATTCAACATCAGTTCATAATGAAATGTAAACCAGTAATAGAAATTCTTCTTTTTTTCTATGATAGAATTGAACCAGGGCCTCATATGTGCTAGCAGGAGCTCTACCACTGTGGTATGCCCAGCTTCCAACAATATTTCTCATGTGGTTAAAAAAAAAAGGGAAATTGCAAAAAATCTTCAATGAAAATCATACTTGATAGTGAAAAGCTGAGACTTTCTTTTCAGGTTTGGAACTTTACAAGGATGTCACTGTTACCACTTCTATTTGCCATGATGTGGGACATCTCCATAAAATTAGGGCAAGAGAAAACAAGAGTTCTGTGGTTTATAAATGCAGAAATGAAACTATTGGTTTTTATAGATGATAAAATTGCATACGAGAAAAATCCCAGTCATCTATAGATAAATGACTAAGTTTACAAATGGGTTTAGCAATATTGCAGATACATGTCAAATATACGAAAATTAATTGCATTTTATATATCAATAATAACAAACGAGAAACTAAAAAGTTTGAAAAAGCTAACATTGATGATAGTATTTCAAAATATCAAATGCCAAGTAATAAATTATGGAAGATGTAAAGTTCTTTTACTAAGAAAACATTGCAAGAATCAAAGATAATTTAAGGGAAGGAAAGAAAAAAATCAATCTTGGAATAAAAGACTCAATACAATAAAGACATGTATTTTCCTTCAGTTAATCTATGCAGTTCTAATTAAAATTTCAACAGTATTTGGCAAGGGAGGCTTTATAAACTGATTTTGAAATATATATGAAAATGCAAAGGGCCAGATAGTCAAAAACTGTTGAAGAAAAAGAATAAGTGGGAAGACTTATTTTATCAGACATCAATATTTATAGTAAATCTGTAAGCAAGACAGTATGGCATTGGTGCATGTTTAAACAAAAGTCTCTCGTTCAGAATAAAGACCATCAAAATACATGGACCTTGAGTTCTGATTAAGATGATGCCGCAGTAGAGTGAGGACAAGCTCTTCAGGAAATGGTCAATGGATTATCCATACAGGAAAAAAATAAAACCCCACCTCTCTAAACCAAACTCTAAAAATCATTTTCAGGTATATAATGAATATCAATATGAAAGATATACCCATAAAGCTTTTGAAAGGTATATTGTCATACTCTGGGAAAAGAGAAACATTTCTCAGGTGGAACACAGAAAGTGCTAGCTATAAAAGCAAAGATTACTAAGTTGTTTTACACAAAAATTAAGAGCTTTTCTTTATCAATCGATATCTCTAAAGACATGCAAAGTCAAACCACAGATGTTACAGATGCAAGTGAACATATCCAAAACATGAACTCATCTATCCAAAATATATAAAAGGTTATACTAATCCATTTTAAAAAGCCTAAACTCTTTGTTTTTATTGGTTTTATACTATTTTGTTTTGTTCAAATTTATTGTGTGTGAAGGTATGGACAACTATTTTGAAGAAAACAAGAGACATTACGGTAGATTTCCTGTTGTCTTGTTTTGAAATCCTGTGTTGCTTTCATTGTTTTGTTCTGATCTGCTTTGTTCTGTTCTGCTTTGTTTTGTTTTATTTTCTTTAAAATAAAATTTTAAAAAGCCTAAACTCAAAGGTAAACTGGCAAGAGATTTAATAGGCACTTTAAGAAGGAGAATTTTAATATGGCCAATAAATTCATGAAAGCTGCTTAACTTCCTTATGGTTTGAGAAATGCAAAATAAAACCATAATAGAACACATCCAACAGTATGGCTAAAATTAAAAAGACTGATAACACCAAGTTTTGGCTAGTATGGGTGACAATTGAACTTCATTTATAGAAACAGAACTTGGTACACCCACTTTAAAGAATAATTTGGTCTTACTCATTTAATTTGAGCATAGGCATACTCTACCATTCAGCAATTCTCCTGCTAGGCATAAGTCCAGCAGAAATATGTATGCAAATTCATCAGAAGACATGCATATGAATGTTCATAGCCATAATTGCATGACTGAAAACCTAAACGCTCACTGATAGTTAAAGGGATTAAAAAAAAAAAAACCTCTGGTATGTTCACACATTGATATTCTATAAAGTAAGGAAAATGAATGCATTTGTGTCTTTTTTTTTTTTTTTTTTTTTTTGATCTTTTTGAGACAGGGTCTCACTATGCAGTCCAGGCTGGCCTTCAACTCACTTTGTAGCCCAGGCTGGCCTCAGACTCACAGAGATCCTCCTGCTTCAACCTCCCAAGTGCTGGGATTACAGGCGTGTACCACCATGTCTGGCTTCTTATCTATTTTAAAGACATTTACGAATCTTGTGAAATTGAGAAAAGAAACCAGACTTAAGAAGAAAAATAATAGAGGATTCCATTTTTATATAATAAAATGAAACTAAACTATATTTCTAGAAGTCAGGAAAATTTGTTATCTTTGGGGTGAACAATTGGGTGGGAGGTCTCCTGGAGTTGCTGCCACTGTTTCATTCCTTGATTTGGGTGGTGGTTTTATGACATCAGAAGACTCAATAGTGATTCAGTACTGAAAGATATCATTTCTTCATAAATATATTGGTAGTCTCAGTACAATCCTAATGGGATAAATTTTTCTTTGTTTAGTACTTGAGAAGCTGATTTTTAAACCCTTATGAAAGTTTAAAAGGATGAGAATAGCCAAAAGCTTTTGAAGGAAAACAAGTTGGGTAGACTTGCTTTACCATGATGGGCACCTAAAGGTAATTCACTGAGCAAATGCTGATGTGTTGTGTGCCTTTTTTTAATTAATTGATTTATTTTTTTATAGTAGTGAAAAAGAGGAATGCTAATGCTAGTGGCAAGGGATGTGGTAGTCAGGGAAGACACTCTGGTAAAGGTGAACCTCATCTAAATGTGTAATGCAAGGGGTAGGGGGACTATTTTTTGTTTAAATGGAAGTTCATTCTAACAGGGGGACACAAGTTGTATGATAAACCCTCCAGAGAATAGGAGAGAACAGAAGGAAGGACTTTGCCCAGTAATTTATTTCTTAAACTTGAGAAATGAATGTATTGGCATCTGATGGAATTTTCCAAAGTACTAATCAAATCTGTGTTTATTTTCATATTGTTTAACCCTGAATCTGCCTCTCCTACTCCAAATGACCAGTTTATGGCCACCTAGAATTGACTTCTGGTCTGAAAAAACTACATCTCCATATCTAACCACAATCCTCTTATCCTTCCTCTCCTTTATTTCCAGGACACCTGCTCCTCAACTCCAGCATGTGTGCAGTTTTTCTGTCACTCTCTTTAATCCAGTTGTCACTCTGCCACAGTTTTCCTTTCTTCCATCTCCTGGCTACAGACTATCTTCCACCTCAACCGCACTCTAACCAGAATTCTCAAAATGCTTTCTTCCTTATTGCTTTTGCACTTTGAAAATGCCTAAGCTCTGATCAGACCTGCACATCACACAGTGGCTTTTCCAAGCCTTCCCTTCCTCCTTAAACCTGCATCTTTTTCCCCTGGAGGAGAGTTTTGTAACACGGAACTGTATAATCCCAGAATCCTAGAGTCATATGTCATGGGTTTGCATCTTCCTCATATTTTCCCCATGAACAAGCAGATGACCAGAAAATTACCAAGTATATCTTGTTATTTCCAATAATATGACACTGGTGTAGTGACTTTTAGTAACACTCTTATTCTTCGCTTCTGATTCCTTAATCTTATCTGCTCTAGAACCCATGCGGAACCATGAATATCAGATATGCAACATGAACTGGTCAGGAATTCTATGAAAGACAAGATGGGTCTTTCCCGAGCAAAGTATAGAACTTACACCTGAGTTCTGGACTTGGGCATAGATAGTAAGGCTTTTTTCTTCCATCGCTGGCTGAAAATGTTTTGCTTTACCTAGGGAAAAGAAACCATAGTGGTTATCTCCCTCTGGGCCCCAGCATGTGCTCCCTGTGTGGATCTATTTGGTCTTTATTCCCCACTACATACCCACCTTTCCCCAAGACACTGGGTTAGTTACTTGACCTGTCTAGCTCTGTTTCCCTACCTGTGAAATAGAATTTGAAATATCTGATTCACAGAGATATTGTGATAATTAAATGAGTTATTGCTTACAATGTGTAAATAACAGTGCCCAGGACATAGTATGTGTCGGGTGTTATTCTCTTTGGTATGCTGTTATTTTAATGTCTGTTTTATGTGCATATCCACTCTCCTAATAGGATTCCAGGCTTTTTGAGAGCAGGACTGATTATTTACATTTCTCTTGCATTCTTTGCTGGTACATTGCCACTTCATTCACAGCTTTCTTACTAGCTTATTTCTGGAAGATTTGGTGTGAATGTGTTTGGGGTGGGGATGATGGTACAGGAGGGATGATTCACCTGGGACTATGTGGAAAATAAAACTGCAATGTCATCCTATTACACTTCAACTGGAAATTTTGCTCAAGGCCTTGGATCTCTGTAAACTAATAAATTGCAAAACATTTCAAGTGTTAGGCAATTTTAAAGTTTCTTTTTTAAATTATAAGAGTAACTCATTCTCATTGCAAAAATTAAAATTGTAAAAAGGTCTTAGGGTCTAATGAAAGGTTGTGGCCTTAGAATTAGAACATCTCCATTCTGTCATTACCTGTGTGACACTTGACAAATCAAATCATCTCCATAAGTCTCTCTCTCTTTTTCTTTTGTCTTTTTTTTTTTTTTAAAGCAGAGTCTTGCTATGCATTCAAGAGTAGCCTTGAACTCACTATGTAGTGCAAGCTGGCCTTGAATTTACTGTGATCCTCTTGCCTCAGCTTCCCAAGTACTGAGATTATAGGTGTGTACCACCATGTCCAACCATGAGTCTATATTCTTACCACAGCTCACAATATAGACTATTGTCTTTTACAGCTCTCATCTAAAGCATAGAGTTGTCCTGTTACCATGACTTTAAATACTTTAAACCTACTTTAAGTACTATTTCTAGATTCTTCCAGTGCAGCCCTCTCCTTAGTATGGGACTTATACATCACTGTTTTAATTCACTTCCATCAGCAGATTGTGTCCACACATATGTATGTAAGTATGTATGCATGTACTTGTGTATCATCCATGGAAGTCATCATGTTCAATGCTTTCTGTCTATTGACTTTCTAGTCCCCACAACAATGTTATGAAGTAGCTGATACTAAAGGCATGTGCCACCATGCCAAGCCCAAAGTCTATGTTCTTAACTAGTAAGTATTCTCTTGGAGATCAAATTGCTAGAGTCAATTTGAAGGTATTCAGAGGGAGGCTGGTTTCTGGATGTGATACCATTAGAAGTTGCCAACAGATCTGTTAAGCAATGTTTTGTGAAGGGTGCAGCAACTCAATGTAGTTTTTAGCATAGGTTTGAGGTATGTGCCACTGGCTTACAAAAAATAAATGGTGACTAGAGATGAGGCTGCATATGTGTGATGGGGCAGGTGGTAGGCAATTGTGGTGCAGTAGGGAGCCCTGCTTCATTCAAGATTAACCATTTGCTTAGCAGAAAGAGTATAGGTTGGAATCCCTTCACCATTGCCAGGTGAATGTGGATTAATTAAACTTAGTTGTATCATCTCTGGTATCTCATTGTTTTCTTATAATAGAAGCCAAATATGGTTGCCCCGCCCCCACACCCTTAGGGTGGAGACAGCGGTTCTTTCTGAATCACTCAATCCTCCTCCCATCTCCTCCTCTGTGAGCTCTTAGATGGAGGAAATGAGACAAAAGGCAGCTTTCTGTAATCTACATTTTCTTATGTAAGCAAAACTAACATCACAGTGCTGAGGTAAGGACTTTTATAACATGTGGGTAACACCAACCTACTTGAGAACGAGATCAGCCATCAGTTTGGCAATAGGAACATTAAGAACATTAAGTTCTTCCTTCACCATGGGAAAGCCAGGCAGAGAATTTGTTCTAGTTTTGGGGAACGATCTTCTGACTCCTATATGGGTTGGTGATAGTGTGGCCAACAGGAGCTCACTGGCCTGTGGCAGTGAATCAGGAGAATTTGGAGGACAGGTCAGAACACATCACGCTAAGCACTGAAGCCACAGGAGACTACCTGAGCCTTACTGCTTTCAGCCTATTGTGGGAGACTTTTTGTTGGAGATTCACGAATTTTCTGAATTCTCCTCTCTAGTGAATACTGCTAAGCCTCTTGTCAGGAACCCTTTAGCATCCCGTACATATCTTTCCTGCAGTGCTGAACAGAAATTATCTGCATCATATCTCCAACAGTAGATATGTTCGACTCCTTTCTCTGTTTCTCCCCGTACCCTGATACAGAGGCTGAAGATGTGTTCATCAGATTGAACTGAGCAAGGTTCCAGAACATGCTTACTGAGTACTTTCCAAAGGTGACCCCACGCAGAAAGTTACGGTGGTGAGGACAAGTGTGTGCTTGTGAGAAGAGGTCCTCTGTTTACCATAGAAAGCTTACCACAGAAAGTAAGAATCTCTTCATGGTCAGACACCTACCTCTTTTTCTCCACAGCAGTATCACCACTTCGAGAATTAGGATAACACCTACGATGATCCCTAAGAGCAGCCCAGAATACAATCCCCATTGTCTGTGTTCTGAAAAAAGAAAAAAATCAAAGACCGATGTCAGAAGTGCTATGAGTTTTAAAATATCCTATGCAGAAATGGGAAAACTGAGTCTTGTGTTCTGTTTCTATGACCTCTTTCCACGGAGACATTCATCCACGTGGGTTTGGGGGTTGACTTGCAATTACCGAATAGTCCCCTACCTGTTTTCATATGCCTAACTTCACTCACTGTTCTTGGCTTTCATATTCCAATATTCATAAAGATTTTTTGGTTAAAATGCTGTATTTTCATGTCCACTACCACATGTCTTCTACATCAATGTTGCTGCCCTATTTCATTGTTTAAATTTCTGATGTGTCCTGTATTCATTTTGGGTAAAAAACACAAAAATCTTCATATGCTTTTGCCATCTTTCCATGCCATTCTCATGAGACTCCAGGAGGAAGAAATCTGCTCTTCTTTTTAAACAATAAATTCCCCCACACCATTCTCATGAGACACCAAGAGGAAGAAATTGAGTTTTCTTTTTTAAAAATAAACACAATAGTGCTATTATTGTCCTTCCATGCAAATAACTATGTTGAACTCCCTGAACCAAAAGAAAAGCATGTGGTGTTTCCTCTCAATCATTGTCATGTTGAAAATTAGCCAGATTCACCCAGGCTTAAAATCTGAAAGCCAGATTTTATTGATTTCTCTCCTGTCACCACTTTGCCAAATTCTTTTGAAATAAGAGCACCATTTTAGAAAATAGTGAATAATAGGGCCAGGGATTTAGCTCAGTGGCATCAGCATCTGCCTGGCAAACATGAGGTCATGAGTTTGATCCCTGGTACCAAAAACCAAACAGCAAACAAACAAAATAGTAAATAATAACTTTTACCTCAGGAAATCAGATACATAGTTCAGTAAGATAATAGGCAATTATTGAGTGCTTGTAATAGGCCAGATGCTTGTGTTACTGCATCTCATGTACTGATGTATTTAATCTTCACAATAATCCTGTGAGGTAGATGTGTTGATCGCTTGTAGGCAACAGAGAGGTTAAAACACTCAGCAACAGAACTCCTCGGTTGAAACCAGCCTGCCCAGCTCCTACTGAGACAATACAGTAAACTAACCAAAACTGCACACAGCAAAACCAAATCTTTAAGGTAAGACCCATTCAACCCTCCCCATGAGCCCTGACCCATCTTCATGGAAAGTTCATATATATAAACCTTCTTATCTAAAGCTAAAAGAGCTTCTGTGAGATAGAGGAAATGGTCTTGTCAAATTGCAACTTTCAACATAAAACTTTAGACACAATACAGGGGCTCCTGGAAAACCTACAAGGCACTAGACAATCTGGAGAAAGACATTCTTGAGGTAATTATATTTGCTGTCTAAACTCTTTTTCCATGTCCTCAAATCCATATACAGAGCTCAGTCTCTCATCCTGACTATGAGATTCCACTCTGGGAAACTTGCCTGCTGTCCCTCTTGACAGGGTTCTCTGGCTTGAATAAACTCTTATATTTACTCTTATTCTTGCTTTGGTAAATTATTTTACCACCTGCAACACCATCCCTACATGTTCGGATTCACACAGCAGTAGGTGCTTTCAACACTCTTATTTTATGGATAAGGAAGAAGGAAGGCATGGAGAATCTCAAAAAACTAGAGCTTGCTGCAGTAGAAACAGATGAATTCTAAAGACGGGTTTTTTGGGAAGGCCAAGAGGCTTCTGAGCTTGGAGCGAGTTACACCAGACTGATAAACAGTGGGGGACACCTAAAGCACTAGGACTCTAATTAATGGCCCCAAACTTCTGAACAGAGTAACACCAGGTGTTCATTAATGTATAAGAGCAACTTATAAGGATGACTGGGGAATAAACCTGTTTGTCATTGAGCCTGTAAGGGATTTGTTGGGGGAAAATTATAAGGAGGGAACACAGGAAGAATGCAGTTACAGGCAAATTCAGATGTTTATAAAAAATGACTAAAATATAGACTGAATTCTCATAGACAAAAGGCATGTACCCAGGTCCAGGTAGGCCTCTAGTCTGTTGTTTCCTTCTGAATTTGAAAGGATTCTTCTTGCTATACTTTCCATACATCAAGTCATTGCAAGGAATCTCAGTGATCTGACTGTGAACGCTTTGATTATAGATTCTCTTCCCCAAATTAAACACATTTTAACCCTGATGTCTTCAATAGGCATATGATCTTGATACAAAAAATTGGGGGTGAGCAGAAAGTTCTGAAAAGATGCCTGACTTTGCATGAAAGATGGAATCCTCACTGTGGCGGGACCGCTCCAAATGGCAGACAGTGGCTAAGATCCTTCATGCAGTAGGGGTGTGTGTGTGTGTGTGTGTGTGTGTGTGTGTGTGACCTGTGTGTGTCTGAGATTATAATTGGTCCAGGGCTTATGCTCTTGACAACAGGAACTCATGGAGGAGCTTTCCCAGTGCTAAGAGGTAGAACTAGCAGCCTGAGAGCTGATCCAATAAGTCACTAGCGTGGCTTTTACAAGTTCCAGACTATTTTCTCTATCTTTTTCTATCATGTGCATCTTGGGAACTTTAGAACAAATGGTTAATTTGAGGACAGACACCTTAACTATTTATATAATTTAAAAGGTAAATGACTGAGACTAGAGGACAGGATAACACTAGCTTTGATATCATCCTCGCGAGATCCTGGAAAAGAAAGCAATTGGGAAGATAATACCCATCTGCTACCCTTGTCCTAGGACAAAAATGACCAGCTTCTGCTAGGCTAGTTAGATCAGAGAGACAATCTACCCATAATCTTGAAAGGTATTTCATAAACTCTAAGTTTTTTCCTGATCTTTGGATACAAATATGAATCTGTAGGGAGATTTAAGTTATACAGCCTAAAGATCAAAAAAAAAAAAAATGAAAGTTGAAGGAGCTAAAGTGCTTATTTCACCCAATCCACTAATTTCGTCTTCAGGAAACAGCCTCAGACAAATGTACCTGGAGTCACAGCAAAAGACCTTTTCTTGCAGCTCTTTCAATATTTGGTACACAATGGGGCCCCAGTAAATTCTTGTTGATTGATTGGAAAGACAAGTAAATGGTTTTTACCCCAAGCCCAAATGAGTCTCCAAAATGATGCCCAGAGATTCTTCCGTCCCATCTCAACCACTGCTTATCACTGTCTCCCTATCTGCACAGCAAGCCCAAGTATCTCCACATTTGATCATTTAGTGCACCCATTTGGTGCTTTCTGTGATTATGATATTTATAACTACTTGCCAGGAACTCTGTGCCTTTAGGAATTCAAACAAACATGAACAAAATGCTGCTCATCTGGCTTGTTGGTGTCAAGCTGCCCATGAATTCTATGATTTCTGAGGGTAATCTCCTTGTGATCCACTAAATTTTTGCTCCTGTGTTTCCACCTCCTCTGCTCTGTGCTCTCTGGGGTGCAAGCTTCCATTTCCTTATTGATTTCCAGACAAAAGAGAAATAAAACACCTCACACTAAGGATTCTGTGATTCAAATCCTTCACTGAAGAGTTAAGGGTCACTAGGTATGGATTCCATTATGACTGAGGCATATTACTCCACCTGACAGGCTTGGATCTGCTCTTTCTCATCCTGTTTCTGTAGAAGAGCATTTCACCTTTCTCATACAGAACCATCTAATGGACACATTGAGCCCTTAAATGGGCTCACTTTCAGCCATCTAGCATTTATTATAGTACAACCAATCTTAAATAAGCAGTTTCCTTCCAAAGAGGAATTCTAGTAGTGATTTCTTCAATACTTCGATATAATATTTTTCCATCTTGTAAGGTACCAAAGTCCTACTTAGACTGAAATTCCCTAAAATTGCCTCAGTTCTTTTTTTTTATTTGTACCCCCGTTTCATATACTCTAATATATGACAAAGGGACATTTTACATACTCTTGCTGAGCTTAGATTAAATTAAATGCAAAGACATAAGAATGAATTTGGGTGAAGATCAATGTAACCTTTGTTGTGAATAATTAGAGGGCTAAGTATAAGAAGGATTCAGAAGAATGCAGGGGTCACCTTCTGAATGCCCCAAGGCAGGAATGGAAGGGAAGGCATAATGGCCTACTTAGCAGATGCTTTACAGTAGCAAAATGGCACCAAGAGGAAGGTCTCTGCCTGTGACCTCAGTAAGCCACCTGTGTTCTCATTTTCAAACCAGAAACTCCAGCTTGCCCTCATTTTGCTCAGTCATGTAACGAGGCCTTTAAGGATGGTGATTTTCGGATATGGCACAAAAGTCGTCCTTGGGTCCACAAACTCTTTGCTCACAAGGGAATACCACACAAACTTTCTTGAAAGAGGACTTTTCCCCTTGGAATTTCTTAGAGACAGCTGAGCAGGCTGGCGGAGAACTCCTGTGACATTTATGAAGAGTACTTTGCACGTTTCTCCACCCTGTGGGTTGTCTCCTCTGTTGGCTGTGGTTTAAACCAGATAGCTTTGCGTGTAGCCACAGCTCCAAGAAAAGTGCCCAGAGGCCCCCACCCCCACCCCTTTTTGTTTCTGAAAATCTGTTGTCACAGAAACACAAACGCTTCTCTCAAGTCTCCAAATCATATTTTAAAGGAAGGCAGAGAAGAAAACAAGAATTCGAGAAACAAATGTAGTTCATCTCAGGAGATACTGAGATGTTCGTGTAACGGTCTGAGAGTACCAGATCTCTTTCCTGCCTTTCATGTGGTTCTGTCAGCAGCATTAGTGGTATGGAGCACATCTCCTTGAAGAAGCCAACTATCTTCAAGAGATACCATCTTGTTGGTGGAAGTTTCCACTCAGAATTGGGAGTGGAGAAAGGATGCTTACAAACCACACAATAATTTAAGGACCAGGACCATCCAAGTAAACATTTTTGTAGAATCCATCACTTTCTGCGTTGGTGGCTCACACCTAGAATCCCAACCACTTGGGAGGCTGAGGCAGGAGGATCACAAGTTTGAGGCTAGTCTGAGCAACTTAGTGAGACACTATCTCAAAATACAATTAAACAAGAGAATTCACAACTTTCAGAATAATCCCTTCTATCTTCCTATCCAGGCAGACTGTATTGTAGAGGTTACAATTTGTGCCCCCAGGGACAATTATTCTATTTTTATTTTCACAGTAATACAAGTTTTGTCCAGGCACATGGCTGTCTGGATAAGAACTACATTTCCCAAGTTCCTGGGTAGCAAGGATGGCTAGGTGGTCAAGCTCTAGCCCAGGAGAAATGCCTGGAATCCTCCTGTCTCCTGTTACCATAGACTTGCTGGATTGGAAAGATCATGGAGAGGGACTTGGCCCTTAGCATGGAACATCTAGGGGACACAGGAGGTCCTTGCCTCGAGAAATGGCTTTGTTAGAAAGAAGGAACCCCTGGAATTCACTGGCAAGCATCAGTCTTTTTGTCCACTGAGCTAATTCAGATTTTCTGAGCCAGCTTTTATCAATATCCTGAAAAGGTTCTCCTTTTCAAGGTGGGCTTCCAGGGACTTTCCCTTTCCGCTGAATTATTTAAACGTTTACATTCGCCATTCTAGCACAGACATAACTATTGCAAAACTTGGGTCATTAACGACTGCAGCAAATCACACACTGTCCACATCAACATGCTTCCTGTGACCTGGACGGGATTTTGTAGCACCCAAGGATTTAGACTTTGCAATTAAAATGCCTTTTTATGATAAGTATTAAAAACAATCTCTTAGCAACTGGAAAAGGAAACAAGGATGGATATATGACTGAGAGCCTGGACAAATATTAAAAAAAAATTTTCCCCCAAAGTACAACTACTTTTTTACATGGCTTAATTTAAATGAGTGCTGTTAAAACACAATGCTGACATCATACCATATCTGGTCTCACTGCACCATTAGCAACTTTGAGGTTTTCATTAATGAAAATCAAAAATGTCTTAAAATCACTGTGCTAAGTTCTTAGATGGCAACCTGTAATAAACTCTCAGATTCTGCCATTCCATCTCAAAGCTGGGATTTCTTTCCCTTTGTATACACCATGGAAAAAAATCTTTGTTAAACTAATAGTCACTGTGATGGCCCAGGTCTTATTATCTCTTGATGGATTACTGCAGTAAGGCTCCCCCTTAACCAGTTTCCCTTTCTTCTTCCTCTTTCCTACCCCACTCTATTATCTACAGCACTGAATTTTCTCTTTGAAATGCAGAACTGATGGTGCTTCTCTCTCTGAATCTCTGTTCCTATCACCTACAGAAAGTACAGAATAAGAACCAGTTGGGTCTACTTTTCCCTATGAGAGGACTATCTTTTGTCAACTTGGGCCATTTCTATTTTTTGTTCAAAGCCCAGTTTAAATCCTCTGTGATGCTCTCTCTTTCTGTCATTCCCTGACACAGCTATTCATTCTCTCCTCTTTGTTATCTTACACATACTTCTGTAGTGCATCTATCACAGAATGCAATCTATGGTAATTATTTATTAATTGAACTATCTCCTTCTGAAAGGACAAGGATCTTCTTTTTAATCTTGACACCTAGCACAATGTTGGAATATAGTAAATCCCTCAAGGAATATTTTGTCTAACTAAGCATAATGCTTTACAGTAGTATTCATTTACAAGTACAAATCAATGTGCTAATAAAAATTTTTAGTAAGCTACTAAAATCTCTACTTGTCTTATGAGTTCAAATGCATTACCCTAAAATTTGTATGTTGGAGTTCTTAGAATGGGATTGGAGATAGAGTCAGGAGGCAGAGTCTTTACAAGTTAAAACAAGGAAAGAGGATTGTAGTTTGAGGCCAGCTTGGACTATGTAATGGGATCCTGTCTCAAATAAAAAGGAAGGAAGAAAGGAAGGAGAAAAGGAAAGAAAAGAAGAAGAGAAGAGGAAAAGAAAAAGAAAAACCACTTTTTCATTGTGGTTTATTTATTTATTTTTGAGATGAGATCTCACTGTTACCTAAGTTGGTCTTGAACTCGTGGGCTCGAGTGATCCTCCCACCTCAGTCTCCCAAGTAGCTGGGACTACAGGCACATGCTACCACTCTCAGCTACTAGAAGGTGATTTAAATGCATTCTTTCTTCCACTAATACCTATGAGAATTCAGAGAGCCCAGATCCATCCCTTGTTCTGTGTGTGACCTCACTTACTCTTTTAATAGTTTTGCTTCCTCTCTGTAAAATGGGGGCAGTAATATTATCTACATTACTTGGTTGTGATGAGGACTGAATGAGCTCCCACATAACAATCTCATAGAAAAGAAGTAAGACTTACTAGTTGTTATTATTTGTAGATGAAAAACCTAAGTCTCATAAAAGCTGAATGATTTATCCTTGTAAGTAGAAAGGGTAGCACTGTATCTAGGCCTTCCGGGGCCACTTTGTGTAAAGTTCTCACTGTGCAACACTATTTTCTTGGTCCTGAAGCGTGATTGTGGGCAGGGAGAGAGATCTGGATGGGAGGAGAGCCTTTGAATATGATTTGCATGCAGGGTGGGCAAGCAGCCAAAAGTGCGGAGTAGTGGGCAGATAGCTGTCTCTTGCTAGGAAATGTCTGGGAGAGGCTGCTGCATTCAATTCGTGGAAGACCTCTCTGTGCATACTGGAGAGCAGCATGAGTTATTTCCCTGGGAATTCATCTGTGAATACTTCAGAGAAACCTCTGGTACAGGCAATGCCGAGGACTTGACCTGGCTAGAATCCACCTTTCTTCTCTGGTCATCTGGGAAAGGCCATCATACAGACAGTAAGTCTACTATGATTCATTCTGTGCCCAGTGGTACAGAGAGGGGAAGGTCAGGGCTTAAGCAATGCTGTGCAGTGACAGCACTTCGCTAGGGTTACAGGACCTTTGGTGAAAAAGAGGCAGTGCTCTACCCTGTTCCTAAGTCTTTATCTGGGCTTATGTAAACAGTGCTGTCTTCCAATACAGCAGTGATACTTTATTCCTAGAAAAAGAAAAAAAAATCTGGTCTTAAGTGTAAGTGTAGGTACTGACTCTACTATATATACAAGATGAAGAAACTTGAGAAAGGTATTTAAGTGTTGTGAACGTCAAATTCTTCATGTGTCAAGTGAGACTGATGATAACACCGGACAGGCTTATTGTGAGAGTGGAAAGAGATTATATGGTCGAGAGAGCCTTGCCAATGAGAAAGTGCTGTACTGCCTACTATTCTCCAAATTTCACGGTCCAGATCTTAGTCCCACCTCTCTCTGACTCCCCTGGGCCTCTGACCTGCCATGAGATTTATTCTTCATTCCGTAAAACAAGCTCCCTCATTATATCCTACTTTTTAGTATTGAGCAAATATTTCGCATTTTTGCTAATGAGCAGAGATCACATATCCTGTCTATTCTCAATTTCCTACAGCACGGGTGATCAATGAATACTTATCGATGGTGCAAAACTGCCCCACTATTAACGTAGAACTCCTGGAGCCAGGACCTGCTACCTGCGCTCCCCCCACAGCCATCCCTGCAGGCCAGGGCCGAAGCAGGAGGCAGGGAGGAAGGATCATGCCTTGGAGATGGGAACTCTGGGTTCATGTTTTCCTATTCATTTCCTCGCCTGGGGACTAAGCATCATAATTCCATTCTGGTCAACATGAGAGTGTGCTCCCTGAGCACGTGAGCAGCTTTTGCAAACTGTAAAGAAGTCTAAAGTGCTGTCAAGGTAAAGGCTTCGGCTATGGAAGCAGAGCAATCGGTCCAGTTGGGAACTGAGCCGTCCCCTTTCCTGAGGCAAGCTTGCTGCCACGAGGGCACTCACCTGAGGGGTCTGAGCTGCAGCTGCTCCACAGATTGAAGGCCTGGGAGCGGCTGCTAACAGGGTTGCTCGCGGTGCAGATGTAGAAATTGTCAGCATGTTGAGGGCCAAGGGTGAGGAAGAGCAGATGGGAGCTGTTGGCTGGGCTGGGCAGGTGGGTGCCGTCCTCCTCACTCCAGTTGTAAGCCACGTGGTCCCCCTGCTTCACTGTGCAGGCTATCATCAAGCTGCAGGTCCCGTTGTCATTCTCCTGGGTTTTGTTTAGCACTTGAATTTCTGGAGTGGAGACCTGCTCTGTCAGGAGGAAGAGGAGGGAGGGAGCCATCACTGAAATGATCCCTTCTGGAATTCTCACTTGACCTTTCTGTTCAAGCACTACACAGCCCAGAGGTACTTTGCCTCCCTGGGGGCTTCAGTGTGATTTATCTCTGGTAGGGAAATTTTGTTTATTGCCATCCCTTACTGCTACTACCTCCCTTCTAGGACTACACTGAGCTAAAATAAGGAAGATGAATTTGTTTTTAGTCTCCTTCTGCCAATGCTGTTAGGACACCACTTGCTCCTCTTGATGGTCCCGATCTAGGTTGTTCTCCATGAGTAGAGTTTGCCGTACACTTAATCCCCTCCCCTCCCCTTCCTTCCTTCCTTCCTTTCTTTCTTTCTTTCTTTCTTTCTTTCTTTCTTTCTTTCTTTCTTTCTTTCTTTCTTTTTTCCTTCTCTCTCTCTCTCTCTCTCTCTCTCTCTCTCTCTCTCTTTCTTTCTTTCTTTTGCAGTGCTAGAGATCAAACTCAGGGCCTCATGAATGCTAGGTACTCTACCATTTAGCTATAGCCTCAGCCTAGTTTTAACTTTGAGACAAAATCTAAGTTGCTCAGGCCAGTCTCAAACATGAGATCCTCCTGCCTCAGTTTCCTGAGCAGCTGGGATAACAGGCATGCACCGCTGTGCCTGGCTGTTTCTCATGAGGGTTTGCTGACTTAAGGTGTAATCTCCTAGGCCTAATTGCATGAGTTTTTAGTTGTAGGATTTCATACTTACATACACAGACTAGTATGTGTGTGGGGTGTGTGTATGGAGATGTGGCAAGTGTTTTTGTGTGTGTAAGGTAAGGATAGGCTCTAAATCATAGCCATAGGCCCTATCAATCTACCCCACTCTCACACCATGAAATAGGCAAGGGAAAGTTTTATTTATTTACAACTAGTATAGGGCAATACAGTGCTGGAGTTTTACATCCATCCTCTTCTTTAATCCCTAAGAATTATAACTATAGTTATAATTATTCCCATTTCATGGATGAGGAGACTGAGTCCTGGAGAAGTGGGAAGTCTTACATAATATTACACAGCTTCTAAATAGTCAAGCTGATATGAGAACCTCAGTCTGTCTCCTGCCCAATTACAGCCTTTTTCTTTGACTTGAAAAGAAAGCCACGGTTTCACAGATCACATCTCTCCACAAGATAAGAATTTGATCACAAGATGTGGCCAAGGCAGAAAACTTACATGCACAAAAGGACAGAATGCATGACATGCATGTTGTTTTGCAAAATGAATTAAATAGAGCCTCCATGCTGGAGGCAACTTTGCTCCAGGATCAGTCTTACAGTGACTTGGTAGAGGGCTGTGGGAATTCTGCACACATTGTTTGCAGGAAAGCAAACACTGGGACAGGGAAGGGTATGCTTTCCCTCCTCTAGATATTTAAGGATTTCAAAGAAATGTAGGTGGGGCTCCTGCCCTGTCCTCAGAGATGAGGAAGTTACTTTGAAGAAGCAGGAAAGCCCCATTGGCTGTGAGGTGAACCTCTGGTCCCAAGAGATACAAGCTCTGGGGCACTCGAGAGGAGACAACAGTTAAAGTGGCTCAAAAACCTCTGTCCTTGGGTCCAGGTGGACCTAGGTTCTGGCTAAAGTACTGTAAGCCACTTTGTAACTGGAGCCTTCCTTTACTTGAGAAACTGAGTGCTTCTTACACCATGTAGGTGTGATTTGAGGCCAGCTCTCAGGGTCTGGCAAGTGATGTGTGGGTGGAATTTCAGCTCTCTCTACCCGGAACCCCTAGTGCAGTGAACCTCCTACACAGACCTGTGTAAGCATGTGCAAGCCACCTCTCTGGATTTCAGTGTCCTCATTTATAAAAGAGAGGTTGGATTTGATTGGTGGTATTCAAACTTTTTAAAAACTAGGAA
The DNA here is from genome assembly GCA_004363535.1 of Dasyprocta punctata. NCBI lineage: Eukaryota > Metazoa > Chordata > Mammalia > Rodentia > Dasyproctidae > Dasyprocta > Dasyprocta punctata. The sequence goes on along the minus strand of RJWM01011690.1, from coordinate 31,072 downwards.
ACCCTTCCCCCTCTGGCCCCAAAATAAAATCTTATTTGCAAACCAAGACCACTGGTGCTCCATGCCATCCAGCCCACAGGTAGCTGGTTCATTTCCTTTGGAAATGGGTAATGGTAACTAATGCAAATCAGTTGCCACTAATGTGCAATTTGGAGAGAAAAAAATGGCAACCTCTCAAATCATTTCCATGAAGTGTAGTATAAATACTCTTTGGAGTTGATGATGCTTCAAATTGCTTCCAATTTTAAATATCCATAGTTTTTGAGAGAGGCCTGGAGACCATCCTGACTTTCCAGGGTGGGGTGGCGAAGCCCCCATTATTACCATAAAGCTTCAGCTGTGCACAAAATGACTGGAAATGTATGTTTTCCTCCAGGTACATAAAGTACCATCCCTCGTGCTCTTTCTTGCTTCCCAGGATCACCAAGCTCAGGTTCTCCAGATGAAACTGATAGCCATCCTCTATGTAATCTGATGAGCTCCCTTCCTGTAGACTAAGAGACATTATTTTCCTCTTGACGGAGTCATCTGGTGATTTTGATATCATGACAAGGATGCGGTTGCTTTTGTTCATGCTCTTGTTTATTCCTTCTACTGTCAGAGGCAGCAATACGTCCTTTCTCAGATGCTGGACAAACACTGGGCAGTTCTTATGGCTCCCACCTGTGGGAGAAAAGAGAAGAGCGTCCCTTATATTGGTGACTTTGGAGACCACGTCTTGCTGTGGAACAGGAATGGGAGTCTAAGGCTCTCGCTCTCCTCTATGCTATCCTGGAGACTGCCAGGTCCAAGTGGTCTGTGAGAACTACCATGAGAGTTCCTACTATATCCTCAATATTTAAAAAAAATTCCAATGGAAATCTTAAAATTACCTAGAGTAGAGCTTCCTAGACTAACAAGAACACTGGGGCTCCTTCAACTCAGATTTATAGTTAAGGCCTGTAAAGCACCTATAAAGTCAATGACTTCACTAAAGTCACATTAGTAAGTAGCAGAGTCAGGACTAGACTCTAGGTCTATTAATTCCTCTACCATGGTTGTTGCCACCATGGGAATATAGAATGAAAGATAGAGCAACTAAAAATGACTCTGAACTCATGTCCTGAGGGGAGCACAGTTACAGAAGCATCATGTCTGGTGATGAGGAAAACAGAAAAGTCTGAGGAACATTGTTTTAGTTATTTTTCTCTCCTTGCTGACAAAATATCTGACACCCAAAATTAAGGAAAGAAAGTTTTATTTAGCTCACAGTTTCTGGAGGTTTCAGTCCATAATCAGTTGGCTTCAAAGAGAGATGGCATGGCACAGGGGCAACTGTTTAAGGTGACAGAAGACAGCAAAAGCAGCAAGAGCAAAATGGGGAGAACAAGCCTCTTTTCCTCCCTTATATTGGAAGCAGGCTACCCACTCCCAGGGCAGGTGTAGCACTCACACTATCTCCATGGCCTCCTCTTGTGCAGGACGAGAATGTTTACAAAGTGAGAACCTTGGCCCCCTGCTGAGTTAAACTTCCAAACTTCTCAGATTGACACAATGCATCAACCATTACAGATGTGGAATCAGGGAGAAGGTGAGCAAACCCAGCTCTCCAAAAAATCCTTGACAGGTCTGGGGTTACAACTCAGCAGCACAGTGCCTGCCTGGCAAGTGCAAAGTCTTGTTTGATTTCCAGTACAAAAGAAAAATCCCTGATTAAATCAATAATGTTGAAGATGAAATATTATTGTATTACTCTTTTTTCAAAAAACTGAGCAAGAAACATACATGTATTTAAAAGCAAAAACAAATAAAAACAAAGAAACCAAACCAAGAACCTTGAAACCACTGTAAGAATCCTACTGCTGATCATTTAACACCTCTGTTCGCTAAAACCCACAGTCTGCCTTTTTCTCTCCTTAACTGGTCAACTTCCTTTTTGTTTCACAAGAAGAATAAGAAGAAGGAGGAGGAGGGGGAGGGGGAGGGGGGGAGGAGGAGGAGGAGGAGATGAAGAAGAAGAAGAAGAAGAAGAAGAAGAAGAAGAAGAAGAAGAAGAAGAAGAAGAAGAAGAAGAAGAAAAAGGAGAAGGAGAAGAAGAAAAAGGAGAAGGAGAAGGAGAGGAAGAAGAAGGAGAACGAGGAGGAGGAGGAGGAGCAGGAGGAGAAGAAGGAGAAGAAAAAGGAGAAGGAGGAGGAGAAGGAGAGGAAGAAGGAGAAGGAGAAAGAGAAGGAGAAGGAGAAGAAGCAGTTCCATTTGTTACCACCCAGATCAGCTCACCTACCCCGATGGATAGCCCATCAAAGGCTGGCCCTTTCCTTCATGCAGCATTCACCTACTTAAAGACTTTGGTTCTGCCGTTGCTCCACTATTTGCATTATCCGCTGTCTTCTGGGCTATTTCCATCAACATCTTACATACAAGTATGTAATCTCTCTCATCTTGGAAATCCCTCTTTTGGTCCCAGGTACCTACCTAGCTACGACCCCATTTCTCTATTTTCCTTTATAGAAGGTCCTTTGATAGATGTTTATAGTATTTATTCCCTCCTAACCCTGTACTGACTCCAAACAGGAATTCTGGCCTGCTACTTAACTAGAACCACCTCTGTCAGGGTACTCTCTACTCCACGAAACCAAATTGATTCTCCATCCTTATTTGTTTCTCAGAAGTACTTGACACAGTTCATCTCTCACTCTTTGAAACTGTCTTCATTTGGTCCTGGAAGACCACACTCTCCTGACTTTCCTTCTCTTTCCTTGGCTTACTCTTTTCAGTTTCCTCGGGTCTGCTCCTCCAGACCTCTCAATATTGAACTATCTCAGGGTTCAGTACTCAGACTTCTTCTCTTCCTTATCTATAATCATCCAGTTTCTCATACAGTTGGATAGTTTGACATATTTCTGCCAGACTTAGATTTCTATCTCCCAGCCAGACCCTACACCGTACTCTCGACTGCCTACACAGACCAGTGTTTGGAGGTATAAAGTCATCTCAGACTTAGCAAGCGCACACTTGATTCCACAGTCATTTCTGCATTACAGTTCACCCCGTTTCTCTGTCCAGAACATTGGAATACCCTTTTGACCCCTTTCTCTCAGACTCTATATTCAGTCTAATAAAAAACCCCAGTCATTTCTAAACGCTAATATGGTCAAGATGTGGTGAGCACAAGACAGAGGAGTGGGAACAGAACTAGAGGTGTCCCACGGGGTAGGAAAGCCCTAGCTTTCAAAATAAGCCTGAATCTGAGCAATTCATACTTTCTTCACTCCTACCTCACAGGGCTCGGCCCTGCCATTGTTTCCAACTCATCTCTCAGCAGCTGTGCAACGGACAAAGTGAACCTTTGAAACCAGGTCTAATTTCATCTCTCTCCTGCTTTTAGGGCTTTCTTCACAGTCTTTGACTGACGTGCCTTCAAAAATCCTGCTTTCTTTTTTCCTGGGACTGCTTTAGTACTGTTCCCTGCCCTCTGTCAGGTGCTGTCCCCATCCTGGCCATATTAGCACTGGGCTCTCCCTTAAACTTGCCAAGAACATGTCTATCTCAGAGTGTTTATGTTTGTAGCTTCCCTCCCTGGCACCCTCCTCTCTTATGTACCTGGATAGCTCATGCTTTGCTTTGCTTTAGAGTCCTGGTAAAAAAAAAAAAAAACCTTATCTCCATTGAAAGCCCTCCTCTGACCATGTATCTGAAATGCGCCCCATGTGGCTCTCGTCACTGCCCAGTGTTATCGTGTATATTTTTACCTCTGTTTTTGTTTCCTGTACTTGAACACAGTCCCCTCCAGAGGGCTAGCATTCTCTCAGTTACTGTTTCGTCCCCAGGACCTACAACAGTGCTTGGTATACAGGAGGATTTTTAATAAACATCTGTTCCATTTATGAATGCTGAAAACCATATTACCTGACCAATCTGTTATTTGGCTTTGCCTAACTTAAACAAAACTGAATTTAGCCATCAGATAGTATTCACAAAAGGAACCCATGACTCAGAGGGAGCATAGATTTCTGTAGTTGATATGAAAGTCAGAAAAGTAAAATAGAATTGTCTGTCTCAGTAACGTCTACTTAGAAGACACCCGGCCACAATTGACAATATTTAAGATGTGGTTGGAAAATTGGGCAAGCTGACCAAAATGTTCTTGGCATCACAGTACTCCAAAATCCCCACACTGTCCAGTAAAGTGCTGATCTAATATTAACTAGAGATCAGTCATCATGAAAAGAGAAAAGGGCATCCCTAGGCTGAAATCAGGATCAGGGTAGTTGAGACGGAAAATTAAAAAAGGTGATTAGACATTTGTTCTTTTGAATATTACTAATATATTAAACCTCAAAAGAGAGTGCTCACTCCATTGCTTAATGAGATCTGGGATGTTATTGTTATCAGAGTTTTGGGGTTGTTGCTTTTACTTAGATACGGTGGGACGTGCATTGCACTTTCATCTGCCCATACTTAGAAATGCCTGAGAATCCAGATAATGTGGCTTTGGTGGCCACACATCTGACTTGTGGAACAGAGGGAGTAAAGGAGGGAGAGAGAGAGGGAGGGTGGGAAGGGAGAAAGAAAGGGGGAAAGAGAGAGACACAGTGTGTATGTGTGTGCATGTGAGAGAGACAGAGACAGAGACAGAGAGAGGTCTCAAGTCCTGAACCTAAACTTTTTTTAATTTTTTTTGGCAGCACCAGGGATCAAACTCACAACCTCGCACCTGCCAGGCAGGCACTTAAGCCACTGAGCGAAACTCCCAGCCTCAACCTAAACTTTTATTTGTAGAGGAACAAGAGGGAAATTGAAAGCCTAATGTGCAAGAACAGACTCCTTGAACTTTTATACTAAAAGTTGGGTTGATAAACATATGTACATTTTCTGGGGGGTTCTGAAAATGTCATCCTTCAAATGGACCTGAGATTTTTTTTTTTTTATACCAGTACCAGGGATCGAACTCATAACCTTGCACCTGCCAGGCAGGTGCTTGTGCCGCTGAGCTAAACCCTCGGCCCTGGACCTGAGATTTTTAAAAAATTATGAATCATGTTGATATTGTTGTTTTTAAAGACTAATTGTTATAGGGAGAGGGAAAAAGCAGTGGAAATTATCCCCATTCTAAGACCATAACCCTTCAGTCTCCCAAGTGTCTGCTATATGTCCTTTCCCCCATCTAACCACGAAGACTGTTTGTACCATGCTAGCTACCCAACCATGAAGTTTGTGGGAAGAGGAGAATGGATATAGCATGAAACAAAAGTATCCCAAAAGCAAAATTAAAAAGCAAAAAAAAAAAATTAAAGAAAGAGAATAGGAGGGGAAAACAGAAGGAAAAGGGAAGAGGCAGATGAGAAGGACGGGCTGAGGGGGTTACCCGCGTGGGGAGTGTAATCCCGGCATCACCATGAGGGGCCCTAACACCGCACTACCCACATGAAGGACGGTGATGCAGTTCCTGTGCCTGTGAATGGCCTGCTGTAGAGGGCACACTTGAGATCCTCCCCACCCAAGCACAAGTGGAAAACAAGTGGGGCTTTAAAGTGTTTCGTAAAACACTTCAAACGGAGTCCCTGCTCCTGAAACATCTTACTGCCTGATGAGTGTTTTCCAGTGGGTCTGTGATTCAGTCGGCCCCTGTTTACAAAACGCCTGGGAAGAAACATTTGTAGCTGTTAACACCAACTCACTTTCCTTCATGGGTAAGTGGGCAACTCTACTTTATTTTATATTATATTATATTATATTTTATTTTTTATTTTTTTGGTATCGGGGATTGAATTCACAACCTCACACCTGCTAGGCAGGTGCTCACGCCACTGAGCTAAATCCCCAGTGGCAATTCGACTTTAAGAGAAGAGTGATTTCACAAAGACTCATGAGTATTGGTCTGAAATTTGTAGGATTTAGCAAACCCTTTCACAAGATGGAATTCTACCAAATGATAACTTTTTCTCTTTTTTAAGGCTTAGCCCTATACACATGTGCCTTTAGCATCTTGTTGTAGTAATTTTTCAGTTAAGAGAAAGATAAAGCTCATTGGCCTCACAATTCTTATGGTAAATTTAAACCAGGAAGAAAAGATAATTTGTCTAAGACTGCTTTTATAACACATCCATCAGTTAAGTGCCCATTCTTATTCTTTGCAGCTACTGCGTTAAGTCTGTCCATCTTAGATTAATTGCAGTTGCTGCCTGCTAGCCTCAAGGAGGGATAAGCCTGCGTCCCCACAGATGTCTCTTTGGGTCTCCACCAACGTCTCTTCCTGAGGAAAGGCTGGCCTGGTTCCTAGACCAGGTCGGTTTTTCCAACACGCATCGCCAACATAGTTTGCATCTCTCCTTTATGTCGCTTACCACACTTTTAACTGGTTCAATACCCGCCATCCTAACTCAATGATAGGCTCCCAAGCATAGCAGTGGTGTCCGCTGTACCCACTGTTGTATTCCTAACACCTCACCTATAGGTGACACAGTAGGAACTCAGGAAATCCCTTTTTTGCCCACATAAAAATGAAATGTGTTGAATGACCACACAGAATCTGAATTCTCCACAGTCTCTCCATAATCAGAATATACTCTGCTTTATCTTTTTAACAGCCCTCAGCAATTTAGTATGGGGAAAATGATGGAGATTCTTGTCCCTCTTGCCAGGTGAGGAGCTAGCTACAAACCTTAGGCTTCAGGTACAACAGACCATCACCTTTCCTCCAAGCACAGGCAGGATGTTAGCTCTGCCTTAGGGCCTCCATCCAAAATACTCTTTTTCAAGTTCCATGAAAACCCAGTCTACTTCACCTAAGTGTTTGAAATATACGCAAGACACTCATAACATTGCTGCTTCCAGCATAAGACATGGAAGAGAAGTTAGTCTCTGCTCTCTGCATGGGACACTCTTCCAACGAAATAGTTCCTAAAAGTTAGATGAAAACTGGCATTAAAAAATTTTTCTGTCCACTCCCCAAACTCTAGATCTGATACTTCTTGCATACCTTGTACTTTCTCCTGATTTCATTCATGCCTCTCACTTTTGGAAAATTTCTATACTTTAATTCTCTTCCATGCAACTCAACTCATATGCTTCAATTATAAGTGATATATTCTAATTTTTATCATGGACCTTGATACTTTTTCTAACGTTTCTCCTACTCCCTAAACATCAACTTATCCAATCTTATTCACTGAGACTTCTGGGGTCAGCCTACCAAGCCCAAAAAAACTTCTAAACTGCTCTGTGTCTCCCTTTCCTTAATCATGAAGTTGTAATTGTAACAATAATACAAATCTCACAGGGTTAGTGTAATAATTATATAACTGATGCACACAAAGCACTTAGAACAGTATCTGGTATATAGCATATGCACAGTATACATTACTCTTACTCATTCAAAAGGCATTTATAGATGGGCTTTCAAATCCAAGACAATGTGTCAGAGGCTGAGAGTAGTCTGTGGCTGTTCACTTTGCCTTCTCTACACCCCACACAGGTGCCTGCTGTATCATGTTTCCTTATTAGATTGTTACTGAATGGAACTGTCCAAAATCGATCTATGGGAAAAATCACATGGTACTGACATTCTGATCAGTGCTGGAGAGAGGAAAAGTGAGAGCCTCATAACACAGAATAAAACATTTTGAGAAATAGAAGTGCCTAGATCAACATCTTGAGATGGAATGGGACAGGGACACATGAGTTTGGGTCAAGTCGAGAACTTGTCCTTCCCTTTTACCTCATGTGTGTCAAGGGGGTGGGGAGGACTTGTAGAGAAGGATAAAAATTATCGCTGGGGGAAATGAGAAATTCACTTTGCTGGGGGAAAGGATAGGTGGACTTTGATTTTTACAGTTCTGAGAGGGAATTGGAAATTTAGCTGAGTAGAGATAAGAAGGGCAGTGGGTACTGATTTTATAAGAAGCAAGCTTCTTGGTTGGGTAAACATGTCATGATTGACCATCCCATTTGCAAAACATTTCCATCTGGGGTCTATTGGGGTTTCACGAAGGGTGAAATTTTACATTTAAAAATAAAAATCAAACTTTGCACCAGAAGGGTGAAATTACATATTTAAATATAGACACTAAAAATAAAATTTTGCTTAGAAGAGGATGAAATTGTACATTTTAAAAAAATACTGAATATTTTTGAGGCTATTGTGGAAGCTGGACTGCAAGGAAGGGAGTGGCTGCCAGCTGGGTAGACCTTCCTTCTGCCGGCTGGGCTGCTCCTCACTAAAAGTAACCACTAAAGCACAGAGCAGCTGTCACCTGGGCCTCAGCTGCCATGGGCAGGACTGGCCAACAGTAAGCAAGTCCAAAGACAGGATGATCCAGCACACAGTTCAGTCCCACCATTCCTCACAGTAACCAAGAAGTACACCAAAAATGGCAGTGCCAAGTGAGGCTCAACAAGGCAGGATTGTCTCTCCCTGGCTCCCTCTTCTGATTCCTGAGCTCAGTTCTCTGACTTCTAAACTTAGAAGGTAAGAACCACATGTCTGCCTTTTCCAAGGGAAAGTGAGGCTCAGCAAGCATCGCTGAGCCTCTGGAAAGAGATGCCGTGAGAAGATGCCACATCTCTGGCATATGCCGGGGCTTTTCCTGGAAAAGTCCATAATGGATTTGCAGTCTTGAAAACCCCAAGCCTAAAACACCCTTGGCTTCTGGATTTTCCCCCCTTCCTAAGCCACCTCCACACCATGCTGCCTCTCACCACCTAACTAAAGCCCCAAAACATGTACGCAGAGCAAGCTTCTCACCCCACTCCCACAGTTCTCTCGGCATCCATGTCTTGTTTGGTTTTGGCTTTTTAAAATACCTTTGCTCATAAACCTGGTGCTGCTAAACAGAGAACAACAGCTTGTCTTGGGAGGAAGATGAGCCAGAAAGAAAGGAGCAGAGTGCACCTCTCAGATCAGTCTGCTGCCAGTCAGCCTCTACTGCTGCAGTTGCTTTGAGCCTGAAGGTTCCTGATTTGCATTTCCCAAATTCTGTCACCATCCCTGGGCTCCAGAAATCCCAATCTCTCCCCATCAGGCTTCGGTGGAATCTTCTTTTCCCAGAAAGTAGCCACCAATATAACCACATCGTAGTCACTGCCTCTTCTCTGTCAAAGCTCTGAGTTTTCACTTCTACACTGTCTTCCCGCTATTGCCTTGCATTTCATTAAACTGCTTTTGGAGTTTTCCACTTATATGTGTGAGGGTTCCTTTCCAGGGCCAGGATGAGGACAAATCTTCTCCCAGAATTCCATTCCTCCAGCTCAGCCCTGCTAGCCTGGGTCTTTACCAGGTTGCCCACACAAAACCAACCGCATAAGCACTACTTCAACAAGTGTAACAGGTGCCTTTGTGTGGAGATCCTGGCTTCTTCAGAAACTAGGATTGGTGGCCTGAGCTTTAGAACCCAAGGACCCAGGAGCTCACAGGGCTCCTTCCTTTTTGAAAGAGGCAGTAGAAACTCAGTCTGTCCCCGAGGAAGAAGCAGCCAAACCACAGTCCCCAATCTGTACATCTTCCATAAATCCCTAACACTATGCTGATTGCTGGCAGCTTATCGCAGGACTCAGACCCTCAAAACAGATAAACACTTACCTGTTGCTTCACTCAGATGAAAAGCTGGAGACAGAAACAGCAGGAGGCTTAGGGAGAGGAGCCCCTTGGGATCCATCAGCCAGGGAGGAGAAGACAAGGGCCCTGGTTGTGGGACTCAGCCCCACTCACAGGTGCCCCGGCAGAAGCAAGCTCCGTGTCAGCAGTGCTGCCTCTGCCGTCTAGTTTACACATCAGGAACCAGCCAGTTCCTGAAGCAGCTTCCTGTCTCACTGGGGCTTTTTCTGCCTGTGTCTTGCTCATCTTGACTCAGGCCTTAAATTACTTTGTTCTTGTCAAGAAGCATGTGCATGTCAGGCACTTAGCCCATGGAAACCGGGAAAGGGGCTACGTAGTCACCTAAGTCAAACCCTGGCATAAATATTCCCCCCTCCTTCTTTCCTTAGATGCTTCCAGGAAATAAGTGTCACAGCTTTTCTGGGCAGTTCTGTGTTAACTCTTTTAAGGGTACTAAGGAAAGAAGAACTTTTGTCAGATCACCTCACAAATTTGGTAATTTAAAGTTGAACTTGGTCAAGGTCAGGTTGGGCAACACTGTAAGATTCCATCTCAAAACAAACAAACAAACACCAAAACAAAAAACTGAATTTAAATGACTGGATTTTGATGAGACAATGAGCCTCTTACTTCTGATTTGTTCCCTAACTTCAGAGAATATTTTGATGTGCAATCAGATCCTGGTGCCACTTCCAAGAGAAAGAGGTGGTGGGCAAGTGCAGATCATTGGCAGAAACCTGATTTCCCACTAGGAACAGAGTAAGCCCTGGGTTGCCTATCTTTTTCTTGAGGAGAAGGGGCTGGGATTGGCAGGAGAAAGACCCTGTCATAAGGATGAAATACAGGAACTGCCATTGCCAGTACTCATAAGGAGACTTTGAAACTTGGCTAAATGTTTTCAGTGTCTGTTTTAACAGGTCACAGTCATTCTTCTGTTGGGCTCTCTGGATGACAAGAGCTGGTGAAAGAGATAAGCTGGCTTTTTCCCCACTCCTTCCCTGCCTCCTTCTTCCAATACCCAACAAGCAAGGGTGTGTTGGACACACCACATACCAACTAAAGAGAGTCAACTGTTGAGCTTTCAAGACTCTTGTGAGCTCGTAGACAAACGTGCACATCATAAAATTATATATATTTTTGTAAATTAAATTTCACAGCCAGGAATTGTGATTCACCTGTAATTCTAGCACTCCAGGAGGCTGAGGTAGGATATTTGCAAGTTCCAACCAGCCTGGGCAATTTAGAGACTAAGCAAAAATCTGTCTCAAAGTAAAAAGGCTGGGGATGTAGCTTAGTACAAATGTCCTGGGTTTACCCCCTGACCACCTCCCACTCCCCCAAAATAAAATGTCACAAACTTACAATTAATTAAATCTTATTTAAATATATTCTTATTTAATTGTTTATATTTAACAGTGAGAATCAAAGTTTTAAAAACTCCCCTCTTCCTAATTATTTCATGACATCACCATTATCTATGCCCTTGAAGTCACTGATGCCTCTTGGATCTCTATGATGAAAATAAAATCAGAGGTTACTGCACCTCTCTTTTCAATGACATCAAGTCGGCAGCTTGAAATCAGCCTGAGAGGGAGTTAATCCCATGGCAGTAAGCGGGTGATATAAATCAGAGCTTTAATATACTGTGCTGCTGATTGGATGTAAGAAAATGATAGAGAAAATGTAATGATGCAGAGTAAGCTTTAAATTGTGCTGTGACTGTGGTCCTTAAATTGTGAGAAGGATACAGAAATTGTGGAAATACTGTCCAATGTTCAAAAACTCCCATTTGATTCAGCAAGGTCATTAGGATCACTGATGAGCCACTGGTGTCCTGACTTATGTCTTGTCATGTCACATTTCTTCAAGGGAATTGACCAACATTCATGTTAGAACTACACTCATCAGTAACTGGAAGATATCTAGAGATGTGAGTTAAGCTGGGACAAACACAGGCATGTGGTGAGAACCAGTTGACTATATGGAATTTACAAAAAAGTTATTTGTGCCTTCATATGCAATGTATTTTATCTTGCAAATTCTCTTATACATCCTTCATATAAGTATATTTTATAACCAACTTATGTTTGTGTGTGTATATGTACATGTATTGTTTTTCAGATAGTTGGCTATTAACCATTTAGTGCACACCACTGTCATATTAACTGAAGGTGCCTAGCTGGGCATGGTGGTGTACACCTGTAATCCCAGCACTCTGGGAGGCTGAGGCAGGAAGGCAATCTAAAGACTTAGCAAGACTGTCTGAAAATAAAAAATAAGAAAGATATGGGAATGTAGCTCAGTGAGAAGATCATGGGTTTAGTCCTGCAATCAATCAATAAATAAAACAATGGTAGAGGGAGTGGAATGCTCTCTGTATTTACAAAATAGCAGATGGAATACAACTAAATGAAATGGGTATATGGGGATCTCAGATTTTCAACATCCCACATGGCTTTGATATATACCATACAACTGCTCAATTCAGAAACAACATCAGTACAGAGTGGACCCCTATGATTCAGGTTTTTTGCTAAGGCAAAGCCATTCTATGCTATTTTAAGGGAGTGTAATTTAATCTTGAAACACCTCGTTGGAGGTCTTATTATCACCTTTGCTTCACAAATGAAAAGCCAATGATCCAAGTCTGACTCCAAGACTGGTGATGTTTTCACTTCGAGTGGCAGCCACTGGAAAGCACACTCCAGTGTACTGAGGTCAAGCCCCTCCATCCCAAAGACAGACAGTCACATTCCTGTTTCCCGTGCTCTGTCATTTCCAGAGTTAACTTTCCTTTAGCTTCATTATAGGACATCTCCATTGCCTTTCCACAACTCCTTAGCAGACAAACATCCAGTTAATTCTGGCACTTAGTCTGAAAGAATTTACTATTCACTGCAGTCTAAAGCTCAATGAAAGTGCAGCTCAATTAAGATAGGGTTAGAAAAAGAAAAAAAGAGAGAAAAAAACTTAGGGTTAGAAATGTTTACATGTATGGAGTGAGGTCTTGGAGGGGGTTGACTAGTATCCTCTCAAATCTTGTCTACCTGGAACCTTAAAATGTGACATTATTTGGAATAAGCATCTTTTAGATGTAATTAAAGACAAAATGAGACCATACTGACTGGATTAAGATGCTCCTGAAATTCAATGAGAGTAACTTTAGAAGAGATCAAAAAGGTTACAGAGACACATGAAGAAGGCCATATGAAGACAGGCGGATTGGGTCTGTGCAACTCTAAATCCCTGAGAGCCCAAAAGCTGGAGCAGGAAGGAGAGATTCTTCCCCGCAGCCTTTAGGGAAAGTCTGACCCTAGGGATGCTTTGATTTCATACTTTTGGCTTCCAAAACTGCAGGATAATGAAGTTCTGTTGTTTCAGATTGCAAGGCTTATAGTCATTTTTCATAGCAGCTGCTAGAAGTTAATACAGGACTTGGAAATATGCCCAACTCCTGGCTGCAGTTAGTACATCTAGTGTACCAAGCTCCTATTTTCAGCTATAAACAGCAGGTGCTGACAGAACAACAACAATATATGTGTAGGAGATAATGTCTTGCATGTACAGAGCCATTTTTCAAAAGGCTTCACATTTACTACCTTTTATCTTCACAATGGCCCCATGAAGCCCACAGTAATGGTAGTGTCGTCAAGATCAAACTGGGAATCCTGATCTGGACCAAGGATTCTTTCTATTTTCCTGGAATTATTACGTAAATACTCAAAAGGGTAGAGAGGAAGGAAATTCCCATAATTGAACTTTCTTGATGTCTGGGGTCTCTACAAACATTATTCTGTTACCTTCAGAACATAAAAAGCAGGAATAATCTTCCCCAGTTTACAAATTATGGTAGGAGAACAGTTATGTAACTGATTTTCCCAATGGCTCAGAGACAAAAAAAAAAAAAAAAAAAAAAAAAAAAAAAAAAAAAAAAAAAAAAAAAAAAAAAAAAAAAGAAAAGAAAAAGGAAAGATTGAGGGACTGAGTTCAAATCCTGGATTATCTAACCCCCAAATTCTGTGTGTCAATCTATTCACCATACCATTACCACTACACTGAGCAAGAACATTGGCCAGCCTTCAGGCTTATGCTTGCCAATGGCTCATTATAGAGCATTTTGTACAGCACAGATCAAAGGAAAGGCAGCAGAAGAATTCTGGATGATTTTATTTCTCATTTCTATCTCCATCATTAATATCACAGCACCACATCCTTCTCTTTGGCCAGATAGAGCCCCACCCCAGGAGTGAGGAGGGTGACACTTCTGTAGAAAACAATTTTTCCCAAACAATCTGAGATGGGTTTTATAATGAGGCCTTCTGCTACACCCCTCCTTTTAAATGTGATGTCACACTGGATCCCTAAGACTTGTTACTGTCTCTCCTGACACTATAGTTAGGGATGGCGAAGTCACATGACTGACGGTGCCTGGGGCTGGAATGCCCCAAAGCTTTTGGCTTCTCAGTCAATGACCACCTTCACCACAGCTCTGAGCAGAGGTCCTCTGTAACACGAGCCGGCCCTCCAAGGAAGGGTCACTGAGAGGCAGGTCAGACCACCCGGCCACATGGTGAACACATATATCTGGATAAGTAAAGAAAAAACCCTCAAAAACAAAATGAAAATATAAAATTCCCCCAAACTCTGAGCATGTCCTAGGAGACCTGATTGCAGAGTCTAAAATTGGCTTGGGGAAAGCACTGGAAAAAACACCCTTGGGTCGGCCCTGCTGGGTGAGATGAGAAAGCCCACGGAGGCAGGTGTCTGATATGGGGGCTGAGCAGATCAGTGGACCAGAAAGCCCTGTTGTGAGGGCAGGGCTATGGGGCGAGGGGAGAAGAAACTGGGCTGGGAGGTGGTTTTAGCCTAGACATGGGTTTAGGCTCCTTTACCCCTAGTCTTGGTGCCAGCCAATCTCCCTTCCTGGGAAGATGGGTGTGCTGAGAAGAGACTAGAAACACTAGCCTTTATCATGTCCACGGGGCTGACATTAGCCAATCCCTGACCTTCACAAATTACTCACATCCCTGCCCCTCCAGTGTTCAGATTCGGTTCAGAGCACTGACGACTAAAGTTGAGAAATCCATGGACAGCTGTCATCTGAAGACTTCTCTAAGCTCCTTTCATTTCCATTGATGCTCTGCCATCCTTCCAGATTCCACAGTCAATGCATGGTGATCCTCCTCCTTTGGTAGCCGGCTTGCACTAACTGAACTCTCTAGGTCCCTTAGGTGCGGAGGGAAGCACTACTTCACAGACTCTCTCCACAGCATTTTTAGAAGCAGTCTTGGTAGAGCTGGGCTGCTTCCTACTTTTCCTCAGCCATGTCATTTTACTGCTTTTACTGGCATAAGTTGCTAGAGAGAGGGAAATACCCGTGTCATCCTACTCCTTCTAGGAAGGAGCAGCATTCAGGAACCAGGGACCGCGGCTGTTGCTTCACAAGTCTCAGATCTTTCTGGGCACCAAAAACTGCTTCCCATCACCCTGATTCATCTTTAGACAGCATGCTAGATATAACAGTAACTTGCAAAATGGTGGAAAAACACTGGCTAACCAGTGCCAGCCTTGTTCTTCCTTCATGCAAAGCTCAAACTATGGTCTCCCTGTCTTTGGCAGTTCTAGAAGGCTGCTTAGCAAAACCACTTAACACTCTTGTAGCAAATACTGACAAAGAGAAGAACTCATTCCTTTTTCTCTCCTTTACCATCCAGTTACTTCTCTGAGAGACAGAGACACCTGGGTAAGTAGGGCCTGCATGCTTGGTGAGGTTGTTCAGTGGCCCCTTGAGATGCTCGGAGGTCATTTAGGCAGTCCAGAACAGGAATTCCTGCACTGTCATGTTGGTGGGGTGGCTCTTGAAGTGAGTCCAGACAACAAGGAAAAGCTCGATTCCTGGCACTTTGAAAAAGCTAACTATAGGCTAGCAAGTTTCAGAGAAGAATTCTAATTGAGATCACTGGAGGTAGAAGTGAAATGTGGATTGTAGTAACAAATGAAGCACAGTGGTGGAATTCCAACCCACCAGCCTGCCTCAGCACTTACCATGAAAAAATATAAAAACACAGCTGGACATTGTGGCACCTGTTTATAATCTTAGCCCTTGTGAAACTGAGGCAGGAGGGTGAGAACCTCGAAGCCTGGGTTACTTAGTGAGTTCAAGGTCAGCCTGAGCTGTACAGTGAGACCCTGTCTCAAAAAATTAGATAAAGTAATCCCAGCACTCAGGAGGCTGAGGCAGAAGGATCTCTGTCAGTTGGAGGCCAGCCTGGGCTACAAAGTGAGTTCAAGGCCAGCCCAAACTGCATATCAAGACCCTATTAAAAAAAAAACCAGAAAAAATATAAATGAATGAATGAATAAATAAAAATTCAGGATTTAAAATATACTGGTTTACATATAATGTGATGGCTTAAAATATAATGAATGACTAAAAATCCTTTAATGATATGATCCCACTGATGAGACATAACACATCTAATTAATCACTTGAAAAACTTTATCAGGTAATGTTTCTAATTAAAAGGAAGATATTCATGGGGCTGAGAATTTAGCTCAGCGGCATAAGCGCCTGCTTGGCAAGCACAAGGTCTTGAGTTCAATCCCTGGTTAAAAAGAAAAAAAGAAAAAAAAAAGGAAGATATTCAGGAGTTGGGGTTTTTTCATATCACAGTTTTGTTCTGTGATGTTCAACTTCTTGTCAAATTGATGTCACCATGGAGTAGCCAAATTAAACATTATTTCTGGATGTGCCTGAGGGGTTTTCTGGATGAGATTAGCATTTGAATCAGTGGACTTCATAACATTGGTCACCTGGATAAGCATCATGCATCATCCATGGAGGGCTTGATTGGAGCAAAATGGGGAGGAAGAAAGAATTCACCCCTTCCGCTTCCTGCCTGCCTGCTGGAGTTCAAACATCTCTTCTCATTTCCCATCCTGCCTTGAAAAAAGAATCAATGAAGATCATGAGATTGTTTGAAGTGTCAAGTTTTAGAAGACATGCCATGCAGTAAAAGACATAAAGACCATAGTCAGACAAATTCTTTCTCCTTTAGTTTTATTTTTTCCCAAACTTTGCTTTGTTAAGCAAAATAATAAAAGTAAAACAAGGAGTAGGTCCCATCTTAAGAAATTTTTCTAGGAGTGAGTAAGTCAATTAAGAGGATTTGCTTCTAATATCAGCTATTCTGGAGAGCAAGGTAGGAAGATTTGCAAGTTTGAGCTCAGCCTGGATAACTTAGTGCCTGCCTGTCTCATAAAAGGTATGTGTGTGTGTGTGTGTGTGTGTGTGTGTGTGTGTGGCGGGGGAAGATAGCTTAGCAACAGAGGATCTCAGGGTTCAGTTCCCCAATACTGAAAAGAAAAAGGTCTTTATTTTTGTTATACTGTCTTTAAGAAGGATGACCCATTCCTCTCAGTTCCTAGATAAAAGCCATAAAATGCTGGGGGTCTGGTCTTATCTGGGCCTCGTAGTGTATTAAATGCTATGTACTTGGTTGATAACCCTGACCCAGCTGTCCTTGGCATTCTCTCCAGTCAAAACTTCCAGCAGGAATTTCTGCAGAGATGTTCCCTGTGTCTCCCAGAGCATCTACTTTTTCTCCTGAGCAAGACTCTGATCCAGAAAATAAACCCTACTCTGTGACAGAGGACTGGGAAACAGATAAGCTTTCTGTATTATTTAGTGAACACCTTAAAATACAAGCATCTACTGTATAAGCTTGGGTCCTTAGCTCAGTTTGCTCAAACATGGGTGTAAAAGGATATGAGAACTCTATAGCTCTACAGCTTATCTCGACCATGGGCTCTGCACCAGATCTAACCTTACTCTCAATTCACAGATGAGCACAATTAGGCTTAGAAAGTTAAGTAACATTCCTGAAGTCACACAGTAAATAAAAATCAGAAGCAGCACTTGGAGATAAACTCTACCACCTCTTTCCATGGTGGCCCTGGTTTATGCTGCTTAGCAAAGCCATTATCAGAGCCTTTAATACCAGGAGCAAGATGTATGGGTAAGAAGAAACCAGGGAAAGAGAATAGCTGTAGCTCTTTGAGCTGGTTCAATCACATCCCTTCCTGAGCTCAGTGCCCCTTACCCTAATATACTTATCATTAGGGATCTTTTGACTTTTGTATTCCTTTAAGTCTTTCCTGTCATTTTAGGAACTGCCCTTAGATCTTAGCTCTCTCTTCCACCCCATCCCTTACTCTCAACTCTGTCAGCCCAGATCTGTAGTTACTACCTTGTTGTCAGTCTTCTACAAAGCTGGAAATCTTCTAAAAGACTCATCCTGGGCCTGCCATGAGCATAGCTCTTGTCTCTTGGTCCTGAGTTGTGGCCCCCATAGTGCCCTGATACTTTCATTGTTTGTTTCTAAGTGGCCCCTATCTATTTGGGGACCTTAGATACAGCTCTAATTCTTTCTTGAATGATTAAAATTTGTGACAAATTATACTGCCCTTCAAAATACCTGAGGGTTCAAGTTTGGCCTCATGTTAAGGACATTTTTACACCAATGAAGTTTTAATTGCAGAAGTAAAGAGGCAGAGAAGTATGAGGACAAATATGCATTAGAACCACAGGGATTTCATTTACTGTATGCATGAGCTAGGTAAGTTTATTTATTTATTTTTTTTAATCTATAGAATAGTATACTAAAAATTGCCTTGTATAGTGGAGGGTGAAGTGTGCTGTTCAGATCCTCTCTCAAGACAAAGCAATTGTTCTTCTTTGCTGGAAGGATTAGAAGCTAACAGCTCTCAGGGACTGTTCTCAGTTTTTTACCCAAGAGCAACCCGCATCCAACAACTGGTCACTTGGTGGTGGGAAGGCTATAGAAGTCCAGTCTCCTTGCCTTCATTTAGAAAATTTCCCAGGATCATCCCAGCTCCTGAGTCTCATGAAGTCAGCAGAGACCTTTGTTGCAACCACATCCACAGTTCAACTTCTCCCTCGACTCAGTCCTAGGTATTTCCTCCACTCCTCATGGATTTCACAAGCACTCCCCACTAACCTGTCTGCATGCAATTCTCTGTCTCATGTGAAATCTGTTTCTGGAGGAAAGATCTCTCGCACAGTATTTTTTGAGTGTTAAAACAATGCTGTATATAAAGCAAAGTGTTTGGTATATTGTGGACACTCATTGTTTGCTAGTTTCCTTCTCTTGTGCTCTGAAATGTTTTTCATTCGTTCTTAGGAAGGATACATCATCTAGTTAATTGAGGCCTTTCCACAAGAGACATTATTTCTCCTCCCAACAGAGCTAAAGTCCTTTTTGGATACAAATAGTTCTCCCAGAGTCCTTTGATATTACATTCTTGTAAAGGCATTCATGCGTTGATAGAAACCATCAAAAGTTTGAAGTAGATGAGTGGCCTGTTCATGCTTTTGCTTTAGAAAGATTACTTCAGAAACCATGCAGGAGAGATTTAGCAGAGCTAGAGATTTGGAACTGGTTGAAAGAAATAATGGTCTCAACTAAAGAAGGAACAATCAGGTGGGAAAGAAGGAGCTCCACTGGAGAGTTATTTCATAAGTGGATTTGATAGAGTTTGATGACTAATTGAAGGTGAAATTGTTACCAGTTTTTGATTCCAAACTGGATCCTTTTTTTTCCTCTTGGAATTGTAGAACCACTAAATAGACCAAATACCAACTGAGCAAGAATAAAAGAGAGAGATGAAATTCACAAATCAACTTCTTGACCTTTTGGGGATTGGGAGATTATATACATAGGGTAAATTAAATGAGGGGGAGGACTGGGCTAATAAAGGGGAAGAATGTTTCTGACTTTTGTGGGAATGGGTGGAGATTTTCAGGAAATTCATGTGCCACCACTTTTCACTCTTTTTATGGTTCCTTCTGGATGGTCCTTGTGTCCACTGTCAACTTTCACAGTTCTGGGGCAGGGTGTCCTTTAGCATGCAGATGGAAGTACAATGAAATCAAAAGTTGTCTGGCAATCACCCCTGGCAGCCATCTTGGATCCAACCAGTTTCAGCTAGCTCATTTAAAAAGGAACTTTTGGCCTACAGGCATCCTGTCCGCAAAGATAAACAAGATTATGGGTGAGTCAGAAACTCAATTAGGTCATGAAGACAGGTAAAGATTAGTACCAGATAACGGAATATGTGACCTGTATCCTGTGGCCTGATTTTGTCTCCTCTCTGAGAAAGGAAGTATGGGAGGCAGAGAAACTTAAGGGCAAAATGTGGAACATACGGTTAGTTTCTTAGCTTGAGAGATGTTCAGTTGAATGCCTGACATACAGTAGGTACTGAAAGTGTTTGTGGAATGAATACACTGATTGTAGCTATTCTTTGAGGTAGGGTTGGTCCTTTCTCTTTGCATCATCACTGAAATTATATCTCTGAAGCATTTTGGAAGTCATCAAATGCAGGGAAGTCCTGTTAGACCACCAGATTTGCATCTCCTCAGTTCACCTCCCAAGTCCTCTCTACTTCCACTGAAAGCAAAATCTCTGATGTGAAGGTCACACCCTGGGCAGGATTTGTTCTGATTCCACAGATCATACTGAGAAGATTGATAAAAGCAAAAGTAGAAATAAGCTGTAATTTGGGGTGCAGAAATCATGTGATGAATTCCGTCTTACTTATACTTGGAGAAACTTTGTCTAAGGGAGCCTGTCTTGATTAAGTCAAATTAGAGTCCCACACCTGGGAAGAGACAAGGGATCAGTCTTGGATGGAGGGAGGCAGTATATTAGCTGAGCTCTTATTACATGCCAGACTTTGTGTTGCATGATCTACTAAGGTAATCTCAATCTTGATAAAAAAGATCATTCACTTATAAAAAAATTTACATAAGGAAATAAAACTTAAGAAGTTTATTTTCCTAAAGTCCTAAAACTGTTAAATGGTAGGTTTACCCAAGACTGTTTGATCCCAAAAGTCATATTCCTTCCCCTATGCTATGTAGCCTTCCAGAAGCTTCCAATTTGACTCCAAGTATTATGTATAAACCTGGAAACCAATGTGCTTATTCCAGTACATTCTCTAGGAACTAACAAACCCTCCAATCTTGCCATCCTCATAGGCCCTGTGAAGTTCATTGGACTTGAGAAAATCCAGGAGACCTTGCATGAATATAAGACACACAATGAGTGGAGCCCCAGGAAGTATTCATTAAACATCAGGAGAGGAAGGAGAAGTTATTTTGACCTCTAGCCTCAGCTCTGCTGGTAACTAGCCAAAAATCCTTGGGCAAACCACTTCCCTCTTTTGGCCTTCCAAGATTGAAGAAAATATAGGGAAATGCAAATTTGTGGGGTTCTCTGAGATGATTTCCAAGTCTTCTCTGTAAAAATCATTTCTATCACGTAGTGCACAGAAAGAGGAGATACATGAGGGAGGAAGAGTATCTTACTCCTAAGAAGAGCTTCATGGGCTTTGGAGAAGCAACGATGGGTCTGAGTCTTAACAAGTGAGTAAGAGTTTGTTTGGTCATTGAGGTGGGGAAGGGAGATTCCAGAAAGAGCAAAAACTTGAACCAATGCATGGGGTTGGTTCAGGGGGATTGCAAATGTAGGGAGGTTACAGTATTTGGCAAAAGGAAGAGGCCAGACCAGAAATGAGACAGAAACCATATTATATATGGATCAATAGTAACCTTAAACTCTTGAAGACCCTATCTTTCAAGGGTTTAAGCATGGAAATGTGACTGCAAAATAGATATTTCTGCTGTGTATTTTTGCCCTTTATCAGAGATGAAATCTGCTACTCTTCAGAATGGAAAAGAAGGCATGGCAGAGGCCAGAGGAACCAGAGTCAATTTGAGGCCCTTATCTGTTCATTATTATAATTTTTTTATTTAAGGGAAAAAAAAGACACATATAAGAAAGACAAAAAGCAAAAGAGACAAACAAAGGACTAGAGCAAATGCATAACAGTAACATCACAGGTTTACAAAACAGGATGATAGAAACTTGACAAGGGTTGCAATATTGCGTATCGTTACCTTCAAAATGTTTGTTTACATTAACAGATATAGACATGTAAAATTGATCTAATCATATGAGTATTAATCATTCTTTCTCAATAACTAATACATTCAGCAGTATGTTCATTTTAGTTATCTTACATATACATATATACAGATTTATATCTTTTCCTTTTCCTTTCCCTCTTTCCCCCTTTTCCCTTCCCAATTACTTTCGCTCTTTGAGCAGTTTTTTACCTTTATATAGTATTTATTGTAGATTTTGGATCATATATACTTTTTCAGTTTCTTACACTAGGGAGACAATATGGTATTTACACATGTGGGTTTGATTTATCTCACTTATGAGTATGGTCTCAAGTCTTGTTCATTTACTTATAAAAGTCTCAGTGTAATCTTTCTTAATAGCTGAGTAGTACACCATTGTATAAAAATACCACAACTTTTTTATCCATTCTTTGATTGATGGGCACTTGGGTTGTTTCCAAGATCTGGCTATTACAAATTGTGTTGCTATAAACATGGGTGCACGGATATCACTGTGGTATGATGTTTTCAGTTCTTCTGGGAAAATACTCAGAAGTGGGATAGCTGGGTTGAATGGGATCTCTAATCCTAGCTTCTTGAGGAATCTCCACACTGATTTCCACAGTGGTTGCACCAGTCTATGCTCCCACTAACAGTGGGGAAGGGTTCCTTTTACTCCACAGCCCCTCCAGCATTTGTTGTTGGTTGATTTTTTAATCTTGGCCATTCTTTCTGGAATGAGATGGAATCTCAGTGTTATTTTAATTTGCATTTCCCGAATGACCATTGATGTTGAACAATTTTTCATATATTTATTTGCCATTTGCATTTCTTTCTCTGAGAAGTGTGTATTCATCTCAGATGCCCATTTTTGGATGGGTCCTTGAATTTTAGAGGCCTGATTTCTTTTAATTCTTTTTATGTTTTAGATAGAAGTCCTTTGTCTGATGGACAATTGACGAAGATATTTTCCCAGTTTGTGGGTTTTCTTTTCACTCTGTTGGAGATTTACTTTGGCATGCAAAAACTTTTTAGTAAGATGAGATTCCACTTGTTGATTTTGGGAAGTGTTTCCTGTGCAATTTGATTTTTGTTCATGAACCCTCTGCCTACTCCTATGTCATCAAGATTTTTACCTACTCTGTCTTCTAGCAAGTTTAGTTTCTCTGTTTTAATATTCAGATCTTTGATCCATTTTGACTTTATTTTAGTGCATGGTGATAGACATGGATCTAGTTTTACTTTATGGCATATAGAAAGCCAGTTTTTCCAGCACCACTTGTTAAAGAATCTATCATTCTTCCAATGTACATGTTTGGCCCCTTTGTCAAAGATGAGGTGACTAAGTATGTTTGTAGTTGTGGCTGTATCTTCTAATCTGTTCCATTGATCTTCAGGTCTGTTTTGATTCCAGTACCATGCTGATTTTATCACAGTAGTTTTGTAGCATAGTTTCAAGTCAGGAATTGTGATGCCTCCTGCCTTCCCTTTGTTGCCTTTGCTATTCTAGGTCTTTTCTGGTTCCAGATGGATTTCAGGAATACTTTCTCTAGTTTGCCGTGACCCATGTGGCTCCTGAGGTTCTTGGGGTGAAGGACCACGAGAGGATGCGAAAAATAAAGACAGAGACAAAGCTGGAGTCAGGTGGAGCCCTTATCCTCCTGACAGGAGGAAAGGAACTGCTCAATCATTGTTGTGGGTTTATTCATATACAAGGAAGGATGATGTCAATTTCAGCCCCTCTGCCTAGCAACCCAGGCCTGGAATGTTTTAGGAGCCTCCTGTTTTGCTGGGCTGTAGGAGCATTTTTCACGTGGTTGACCCAGGTGCTCTTTGTTACTTTGGTAAGGTCATGTCTGGGTCATTTTCCAGCTTCAACGGCTCCCAACATAGTTCTGTGAGGTAGGCTAGTGGTATTTTGATTGGGATTGCATTAAATCTGTGTAATAATTTTGGGAGAATGGCCATTTTCATGATGTTTGTTCTTCCTATCCATGAACAGGGAATGTCTTTCCATTTTCTGAAATCTTCGATTTCCTTCTTCAGAGTAATGTAATTTTCACTGTATAAATCTTTTACTTCCTTTGTTAGATTGATTCCTAAGTATTTCATTTTTTTTGATATTATAGTGAAGGGTGTGGTTTCCCTTGTTTCTCTCTCAGTGACTTTGTTGTTTGTGTACAGGAATGCTATTGATTTTTGAGTGTTGACCTTGTATCCAGCAACATTACTGAATTTAGTTATTACTTCTAGAAGTCTTCTAATGGATTTTTTGGGGTCTTCTATGTAGAGTATCATATCATCTGCAAATAATGATAATTTCACTTCTTTCTTTCCTATCCTTATTCTCTTTATTTCTTTCTCTTGTCTAATTGCTCTGGCTAGTATTTCCAGAATGATATTGAATAGGAGTGGTGATAATAGACATCCTTGTCTTGTCCTGATTTTCGGTTGAAAGTTTTCAGCTTTTATCCATTTAGTAAGATGTTGGCTCTTGGTTTATGATATATGGCTTTTATCAGGTTGAGGTAGAGACCAACTATTCCAATTTTCTGTAGGGTTTTTATCATGAATGGGTGCTGAATTTTGTCAAAAGCTTTTCCTCCATCTATTGAGATGATCATGTGGTTCTTGTCCTTGGCCCTGTTGATATGGTATATTACATATATTGATTTGCATATGGTGAACCATCCCTGCATTTCTGGAATGAATCCCACTTGATCATGGTGTATAATCTTTCTGATAACTTGATGTATTCTATTTGCCAGTATTTTATTGAGGATTTTTGCATCTATGTTCATTAGGGAGATTGGCCTGTAATTTTCTTTCTTGGTTGGGTCTTTCTCTGGTTTTGGTATTAGGGTAATACTTGTTTCCAGGAATGAGTTAGGGAAACTTCCCTTTCAATTTGATTGAAGAGTTTGAGGAGTGTTGGCATTAAGTCTTCCCTAAATTTCTTGTAGAATTCAGTGGTGAATCCATCAGGGCCCGGGCTTTTCTTTGTTGGTAGGGTACTGATTACATTTTCAATTTCATTAGCTGAAATTGGGTTATTCAGCAGCTTTACATCTTCTTGATTCAGCTTTGGTAATTCATAGGTTCCTAGGAATCTGTCCATTTCTTCCGTGTTATCGAATCTATGTGAGTAAAGGTTTCTAAAGTGGATGTTGATGATCTTCTGTATTTCCACAGGATCTGTAGTGATTTTACCCTTTTCATTTCTTATTGCATGAATCTCAGTTTTTTCTTTCCTCTTTTTGATAAGGTTGGCTAGGGGTTTATCAATTTTATTTACTCTTTGAAAGAACCAACTCTTCGATTCATTAATTCTTTGTATTGTTTTCTTAGTTTCAATTGCATTAATTTCTGCTCTAATCTTGTTAATTTCCTCCCTTCTTTGTGTTTTGGACTTGACTTTCTCTTCTTTTTCTAGAAGTTTGAGGTGCAGCATTAGGTTGTTTATGTGTGTTCTTTCCATTTTTCTGATGTGGGAGTTTAGTGCTATAAATTTCCCTCAGAGGACTACTTTCATTGTGTCCCACAGGTTCTGATAATTTGTATTTGCATTTTCATTCAATTGTAGATATTGCTTAATTTCTTCTTTAACTTCTTCTGTCATCCATTGGTTATTTAGGAGAGTATTATTTGATTTCCATGTGTTTTTGCAGTTATTGTAGGTTTTTTTCTCATTCATTTCCAAGTTTACTGTACTATGGTCAGACAATAAGCATGGAATTATTTCAGTTCCTTTGCATTTACTTAAGCGTGTTTTGTGGACCGGTATATGATCTATTTTAGAGAATGACCCATGTGCAGCTGAGAAGAATGTGTATTCTGATGTTGATGGGTGGAATACTCGGTATACATCTACTAGGTTCATTTGTTCACAAGTTTGATTCAGTTCTGTTATTTCTTTGCTGATTTTTTGCTTGGTTGATCTATCTCTCTGTGACAGTGGGGTGTTAAGGTCCCCTGTTATAACTGTATTATTGTTTATTTGGTTTTTCATGTCTATTAAGAGTTGTCTTACATAGTTGGGTGCTCCCATATTTGTTGCATATATATTTATGCTTGTAATCTCTTCCTCTTGAGGTTTTCCCTTAACAAGTATGTAGTGGCCTTCTTTATCTCTTTTGATCATTCTTGGTTTGAAGTTTGTAGTATCTGCAAACATAATAACTACCCCTGCTTTTTTCTAGGTTCCTGTTGCATGGAGCATTGTTTTCCAACCTTTGACTTTTAGTCTTTGAATTTCCTTTTGAGTGAAATGTGTTTCTTGTACACAGCATATTATTGGATTTTGTTTCTTAACCCACTGTGCTAGTCTATTTCTTTTTATTGGTGAGTTGAGACCATTTACATTGATTGATATAACTGATGTGCACTGGCTTATCTCTGTCATGATATCTTTCTGCTGTTGGTTTTCTACATTTTCTGTTTAATTATTTGCCCTGCTTAGTGGTTTCCTTTTGTTGTTGTTCTTAAGATTGTGGCTATCTTTGTCTCTTTCCAGAGTGTCTTTCATTACTCTTTGTAGTGTTGGTTTGGTGGCCATAAATTTCTTCAGTTGTTCTTTGTCATGAAAGTATTTTATTTCTCCGTCAATTTTTAAGGATAGTTTTGCAGGGTACATCAATGTGGGTTGAAAGTTGTTTTCTTTCAGGATTTGAAAGCAGGGGTGTGTCATTCCAAGCTCTTCTTGACTTAAAGGTTTGTGTTGAGAAGTCTGCCATGATTCTGGTAGGCTTTCCTTCATAGGTGATCTGTTTCTTTTCTCTGACAGCTTTTAGTATTTTGTTCTTGTGCTGTATTTCTGATAGCCTAATTGTTATACGTCTGGGTGAAGATTTATTTTGGTTATGGTTAATTGGGGTCTGTATGCCTCACTTATCTGTATATCAGATTCTGTTCCCATGTTTGGAAAGTTTTCTGCTATTATTTCTGTGACTTGGCTTCACAGGTCATTAGTAGTGACCCCTGCTTTTTCATTTATGACTACTAATCTTATGTTATTTCTCTTGATGTGGTCTTACAGCTGTTGAATTGTTGTCTCTTGGTTTCTTACTATTTTTAAGAGATCTTTTCTTTCGTGGTCATGATCTCCCATGCTGTCTTCAAGGTGTGAGATTCTATCTTCAACTTCGTTCAAGTGGTTTTTCAAACTTTCTATGGAATTTTTCATTTCCTGAATTTCCTTTTGAATCTATTTCATGCATTCTATTTGTGTGTTATATTGTTCACTCAAAGTTTTCATCATTTTCTTATGTTCTTCTATTTTTCTCATCTTGCTCTTCTTTAGATATACACAACATTTCTTTCATAATGATTGTCATTTCATTTTTTAGCTGAGAGATTATTTCTGATTTGAGTCTCTCTATAGCTTCATCGAGCTGTTTCTTTACTGCATTTACTATCATTTCAGAAAGTTCAGTTGTGTGACTCC
Organism: Dasyprocta punctata; assembly: GCA_004363535.1. NCBI lineage: Eukaryota > Metazoa > Chordata > Mammalia > Rodentia > Dasyproctidae > Dasyprocta > Dasyprocta punctata. The sequence continues at coordinate 4,066 of RJWM01011690.1, read as the reverse complement.
CAGTGTCTTCTATTTTGGTGTCTCTTGGATTTGTTCTCAGTGGCCTCAGGGATTGAGACTGCCTCTTGGTCTTTCATTTTGTCATTTTCTTCTGGGACTTGTGTGGCTCTGTGTCTTGTGAGGCTGACTTGGCGTTCCCCTGGTGGATTGCACTGAGTCATGGGACTGGGTAGAGCTGGATCCCCTGTGCAGCTAGTGAGGGCGCACTCCCAGAGTGTGCTGCTGAATTCTCTGCCTTACTGGATGGGTGCCAGGACCTCCAGGACCCAGGCAGCTAGGCAGAGCCTACCCCGGAGTGTGGTACCACCCGGACACTGAGTCTGGCTGCAAGTAGTTCAGAGTCTCTGGAGTGCCAGGCAAGCCTGGGTGAGTCCCTGGCTTACAGTGCCGGGGTCCTGCTCCTGGCTGGGCAGGCCTGCAACCTCTAGGACCCACCGTGCTGGCCACACCCTGAACAATGGAGCTCATGCCCTGCCCTCTGATGGGCAGAGCCCAATCTCTCCAAGGCCCTGCAGCTATGCTGCCAGTCCCTGATGAGCAGCTCTGGGGTCCTGGGCTAGGCTGGGCTCAATACCTCTGTGTCCTGTGAGGTTGGCCAGGCATTCCCCTGGTGGGTTGCTCTGAGTTGTGGGACTGGGTAGAGCTGAATCCTCTGTGCAGCTAGTGAGGGCACATTCCCAGAGTGTGCTGCTGGAGCCTCTCAACCTGTTCTTTATTTATGAAAGTTTTCTTTTCTTGACTGGATCAACACAACAGTAGTCTGTACTCTCCTGGTACCTGATTCAATCAATGGAAGTTCAAGGTTGAAAATGATTATATATCCTGAGAGCTCTTGAAAAGAGAGACTCATATGAGGAGAGAAGAGGACATGTACAGGTAAAATAGGCCATCAGTATCTTGAAGGATCGCCAATGTTATATTTTCGTTTTCACTAATATCCAAATATTTTCCATTTTCTCTTGTGGTTTTTTTCAACCCATCAGTTATTTGCAGGCGAGTTGTTTAAATTTCCACCAATCTGTGAATTTTTCCAAGTACCTGTCTGTTACTGATTTACAGTTTAATCCATTCAAAACATATTTTCAATTTTTTAATCATTTTAATAATTTTAGATCTATTGAAACTTGTTTTACAGCCTTACATACACTCTATCCTGGGGAATGTTCCATGTGTATTTGAGAAAAGTGTGTATTCTACCATTGCTGGGTGTAGTGTTGTATAGAGGTCTGTTTAGATTTGTTTATAGTATTGTTAAATCTATTTTTTTGTTGATTTTATGTCTAGTTATTCACTCTATTATTGAAATTGAGACATTCAAGTCTCAATCGATATTGATTGTCTATTTCTTCTTTTTTCTTTTAAACAGAAGAAAAGTAAGAAATTAAAGTAAAACAATTTCACAACAAGTCAATAGGAGAGTAACAATAACCAGCACATTACATATTGTTATATTCACAGCAGTTGTTTAGGGTATAAGATATAGACATAAAACATTATCCAGAAAATTATTAGCACAAAACTGTCTATTTCTTCTTTAAAGTCTATTTTTGTGTCATATATTTTGGGACTATTTCTTTGGTGACAAAGATATTTCAATGAACAATGATATGATAGGCTATCTGAGAAAATACTGACTCTTTAAGGTCTTGTTCCAAATTCTTGAGTGCCTAAATGTTAGTAATCATTTTATCTTCTTGATGAATTGACCATTTTATTGTTATAAAATGATCATTCTTGTCATTAGAACAATTTTTGCCTTAAATTCTTTTGGCTAGTTTTAGTGTCATTACCTCAGCTATCCCTGGTTACTGTTTATGTAGTACATCTCTTTCAGTCCCTTACTTTCAACCTGCTGATGTATTTAAGTATAAACTATGTTTCATGAACACCATATAATTGGATCATGTTTTTTAAGAAATCCATTCTAGGGGACCAGACAGAGAACAGGCCAGGCATGGGTGCACACACTGGCTGGTGGGACCAGTGGTGTGGAAGAGTCCGAAGCAGCAGTGAGAATATGAGCCAGCAGTAAATTAGGTGAACCAGTGCTGTGCTCCTGCACACAGAAATGCAGAACACAACGGGCTGGCCAGGACAGCTATTTATATCAAAGGGTTCTGGGAAAACTCCAGCAACAGGACACCAGTCCCAGTCCCCACATGTAGAAGCCAAGATCACCCCCATGCCCAGCACAAAGTCCACTGCAAACTTGGCTGTAGTATACACCAACTTGGACACTACCACAGAACTGTGGATACCAGAGGAATTTTACCACTTTTATATTTCTTGGTTTGTCTAATTGGTTTTCCTTTTTCTGTCTGGTTGAGTTAGTTTTGTTTTGTTTAATGTTATTTTTATTTTTTTGTGTTCTTTTTTTTAAATTTTTTTTCACTATTTAAGCCTCTTACCTTTCTGTTTTCTTCTCATTTTCTTTCTCTCTTTCCTCAACTACCTCTCATGATTTTATGATATTTTTATGTGAACATTATCTCTTCTCTTTCTGGCTTACTTCAATATTCCTTCACTTTCTGGTTCTTTCTCTCTTGTGTCTGCCAGTTTCGCAGAATTTGGGTGATCATCTTTTGTCCTTCTAGTCTTGCTTCATTCATCTCCCTATCTTATGCCCTAAATACTCCCTCCTCCATAACAGAATAAAATCACTCTGCTAAGGGGAAAAATCATTGCATGTAAGTTCCTGGTATATGGTAGTTTTTGTTATGTAATTGTAGAATCTGCTCATTAAATAGTTACCAGGTTAATATATACCATAGTTTGTCAAGGGCTAGGCTGTACTTGATGCTATTGTTTTTGATAACCGTACTACTTTAGCCAGGATGTCATACATGTTACAACAAGTTTTACTCCTTTGTATGATGACACTGTAATTGCATGGGGTCATAACCATCACCATAGTCCAGTACTAAAGACTGGGTGCTGAGCCAAATAGCAACTTCTCATCCTCATTAAATTGGGAAGGTAGGTTCTTGGGATAAACACAAAGACCAAGAACCATCTACATCTAGAAGACATCCTTGAGGAACAGACATTTCCTAGGGAAAATTTGATACTAGTGATAAAGATATCTACCATAAGAAATCAGCAAACATCAACACAGAAAACAAAATAAAATAAAAAGTACAAAGTAGAAAATGACAAGATACAGAAGCAAAATGCAACCCCAGACCCCCAGCACATTCAGGACAAGTCCAGAGCACATTTTGATAGAAGAAATTGGAAGTGAAGCACTGGAACTTTCTGAAATGATAGCAACGAAAGTGAAAAAGCAAATGGAAGAGGCTATAGAAAAATAATTTCTCAGGTATAAAAAGAAATGATGATCAAAATGAAAGACATCAGAACTGACACAGATTAAAAAACATAGATGAGCTTCGAAAAATGTTGGAAACCATGCCTGACCAACAAAGGAAAGAAATGGAATCCATGAAACAGATCCAAACAGAAATCTAAGAGATTAAAATCTTCACTGATAGGATATGCAATAGATTGAATAAAGGTGAGGTTAGAATATCAGATCTAGAAGATAGGATTGCAGCTAGTGATTGTGAAAAGAATGATATGAAAATAGCAAGAGACTATGAAAATCAATCCAACAACTGCAAGATGAAGCAAAAAAGAACAACATAAAATTGGTTGGAGTCAACAAGGAAGCTGGAGACAGTGCTAATGCCATAAAAAAACCTCTTCACAGAAATAATGGTGAAAACTTCCCAAACATGGATAAAGAATTTGACATACATATAAATGAATCATGGAGAATTCCAAACAGCCATGACCAAAAGAAATCTACACAAAGGCATATAATACTCAAGATTCCAGAAATTCAGCACAAGAACAGAACATTAAAAACTATTAGAGAGATCTGATCCGCCTTCCGGGGATGGGGGCTCCGCCACCCCAGAGGAGAACCAGAACCGGTCCAACCGGACCGCAATGTGCTGGCGCCACGCGGCGCCAGCTTGCATCAAGGGAGATCTGATCCGCCTTCCGGGGATGGGGGCTCCGCCACCCCGGAGGAGAACCAGAACCGGTCCAACCGGACCGCAAC
>RJWM01011689.1:0-58998 GCA_004363535.1 Dasyprocta punctata | reverse complement strand
ACACAGGCTTTCCTAAAGATCTTTGAAGGGGTGTGCTCCTGGATGTGAAATTAAACCAGCCCTAGGCTGCCCTGGGGGCTCAGTGCACACAGACTTTCTCCTCAGTGCTGTACACTGGACCAGCTGGCTTCTGTGTCTTCGTCTTCAGCAGTGGAAGACACAAACTGGCTGGAAGGATTTTGTGTCCTCCCACTTCAGCAAGCAAATGACATTTTTCCCCACTCATTAAAAATACATCATAGATTAAGTAATGGAGAACTTCGATGCTTATTATCAAGTACTTACATGTCTCTTAGAGAATACTACTTAATGTGTGCTGAAGTATAAAATAGATTTACTTGCCAAGCATTTACCACCCTCTAAATTTAGTGAAATGCCAGATAGTATTAAATGCAGGTTGTTTTTCACAAAGCTGGAGCTGATTTTTAGCAATCTTGGGACCAGAGAGACCAGGAGGATTCACGGCCCCATGCTGAAGCACTCTGGATGGAGATGGAAAGAAAATGGCTTGGCCAGTCTTGAGAATGCCCTAGATTTCCTCAACCTCAGTGTGCTAACCTCCAGGTTAATTCCCCAATGAGAGTTCACTTCAATGATTGGACTTCTTTTTGTTTTCCCTTAACATGTTTTAAATTTTATGGAGAAATTTCTATTTCTTCCTCTTCATTCTCTCACAATAAGCCATTTCCAAGACTTTGTCAAAAATATTAAGGAAAAATTGTAAGATAGACTTCAAAATAATGTGACGGTGACAGTGATGGTGATGAAGACATATGTAACAGAGATAGGCATTTAGAGAATGACAATGTGCAACATGATATGTGTGACCCTCTCCAGACAGGTACAAACCAGGCTTCCTAGCACCATTTTACAGATGAGGAAATTGTTCCTCAAAGCTTTGAAGTCAATTTCCCCAGCACATTCCATTACCTGAAGCAGCAGGAAGCAAAGTGAGTTCCTTGTACAAATGACTAGATGGTGCAAGACACAACAGCAGCCACGGATTCCACTGACCACCCCAGGGAAGTCTACAGGGGCTGGGAGAAAGGGACACCACGAGAACAGCAGCCAAGAGACCAGACAACACAGGGCTCAGAGAAGCAGGTCATCTGCCCCCCAGCTGCCAACACAAGAAGGGGTGGTCACCAGAGGGCATCCCAAATCAGGCTCTCTTGGGGCTCTGACATGGCACATTTTTACTTAGCAACCAGGACACGTGGATGAGTTAAAGCAGACAGGATGGCTCAGGATAAGGTATGTAGTCTTGGGGACCAATTCAAAGCTGCTCTCCAAGAGCTCCCAAAGCATGTACATCAGATACTGTGTTGCAAAGTAGGTCAATGAGACTAAATCATCACCATCAGTATTTGGAATTATGGGCAGAACAGAGACATAAAATCTTGGCTAAGTAAAGTATACTTCAAAGAACTTCTGATTCTAAACTGGCATTTGATACATTACAGGCAAGCAGGTATTCACTATGTTAGAACACCTCCGTTGATGTATGAAATGTCCTCATGAACCAAGTCACCTTGCAGTCTCTACCAGAAAGCTGAAGAACCACAGCCCACTTCCTTCCTGAATTTTGCTCTGGTTGTAAATGAAACGAAACTCTTCCTAGAGAGGTTTGGAAATGAGTGAACACAAAGTAACGTCTTTCCCTACAGCAAGTTCTAAAACAACGCCAGCCCTGCAAGACTCCTAGTGGCAAGCACTGAATTTTTGATCACATCTTCCAAAGACACTCACAAAAGAGAGCTTCCACAATGGCTTCAAAAAGTGGCAAGAAGGATGGAATAAGTGTGTTCAAAGCCAGCAGAAGTATTATGAAGGGGACTAACAAAGGCCAAATATTTTGAGGGAAACAAATGACGTGTTTTTCACCGTAAAAAATTTTTATAAATTTAAACATATATTTCAATCCCACCTCATATGCAGAGATGTTCTGGCAGAGTCAAAGTTTGAATGCCTGGAATTGAGAAATAAAAAGGAAGGTGTGGCAGGAAGTTGAGCTGGAGAGCAAGCAGGGCCTTGCAGCTCCAGGTTTGCAGTCTGCTCTGATTCCAAGGGTACTGGAGGCCCCTGAGGGGGTTTTGGAAGAGGGCAGGTAGTCACCGTTGCCATTGGTGAGGGCTGAGAGGTGTTCAGAGGCTGCTTTAACCATCTAAGGCACATGACAGTGCCTGCCCTGGGGTAGGAGAATTTGAGAAGTCAGTGGTGTTACCAGGATGTGCTAGTCAGCCAAGCACCAGTCCAGGGCTGAAGTCTGAAAGCAGCATTTGCACCAGCAACAAAGGTGCTCTTCTGCTTCATCCCAGGGTCAGAGCGGGATGTGCTCAGAAGAGCTGGACAACAGAGCTCCAGATTGGCTACACCGTGGGGAAATGGAACTCACGCTCCTTAGGTGACAAACAAATGGAAAATTCTACTGATTGCAATAAGCTGATCATGTCCCAAAGACCTGAAGTGTCACAGGTTGGTGGGCCTAAACCAGTTCTCTGTCATGACATTACTAGGAATGTGACTCCCTCCAAGCCATCGCTCAGGGTGGTGCCAATGACAGAAACTTATCAGAAGCTGCATGGAAGCGGGAAGGACAGACAGGACATCCTCAGATATCACATGTGAGTGATGGAAACATGCTGGCCCTCTGGACAGGTGTTGCTCTATGCTTTCATGGTGCTCTGTACCCCTAATCCGTCTCCCTGCTCTCAGCATTAGACAAGTGCTGGCCATTTCTAAAGATGAAGGAACAGAGGCCCAGCAAGTGTTTACCGCATAGTCCAGGAAGAACATGGCTTCTCTTTCACGTCTCCCTCATGGAGGACCATGCAAGGCATGTGAAATGGAGGGCGGGGTGGCTCTCTGGGTCATTTATCTCTTGTCAACTGTGCTGTCCTCTCTTCTCAGAGTAGAGCCAAATAAGCTCTTACCCATTCACTCAACGAGTGCTTAAAAATATTTATGGTATTTGAAGCTGTGGTCCATATTCCATGGGGGAAGAAGAACACAGAAAAAGCAGTTATGGAGCAAACTGATGTTGTGACAATTCCCACACAACTGAGGAAACAGGTTAGAGAATATATACCTGTCACCATTTAGTAAGAACTCATTTCCACTCAGAAAGTCTCCTCTCATTTTATTTAACCTTTGGGGGGGAAAAAAAGACACTCGAACCTTCCTTCCTTCCATCTTCCAGACAAGCCTGGCTCCTGCAGAAATATGATTTTGTGAGCCTGCCATCTAGGCTGATACTATCAGGTTTCTATTGATATTTAATATAAACACAGCCCTGAGGCTAGCAAGCACCCTGACAGTGTCTGAAATATAATTGCCAGGATCTGTACAAATGCGTGTAGCAATTAAGGAGCTGTCAGGGATATTGGTGGTGTGGAGACACAGAGCTGCCGCAGGCTGGACACAGGCAGGCCAGTGCTGAGCTAGGGGGGCGGCGGTGAGCGGAGGGCTGCAGAGGGCCAGGGACAGAACCACGCATCGCCGTCTCACCCTCGTGGCGAGATACCCCAAGGGCCCAGGGATTATAGGCAGGGAGACACATGAATTAGGAACATTTACAAAAGGAAACGGGGCCAAGTAAAAGTTTGCTGTTTGTTTTCAACATTCAAGAGCTGAACAGTCTCTCTCTCCGCTCTGATATGAAATGAATGATGGAGAGCAACCAGCAGCCTTGAGTCTGGCTTTTAGGAGAGGCTGGGATGGGAAACATGGCAGGGGGCAGAGGCAAGGGATTTGTTGCGTATGTTTGTTTTAATACTTTCACTGAGATAGAACTGGAATTTGCATTATATACCGCCTTTAATAGTTGTCACGGTGGCACTAGCCTAAAATGCTGAAAAGCATGAAGTAACCCACTTAGATGTTAGGCAGAAAGAGATGAAGTCAGGAGGGTGGCCCAGAATGTGGGGGTCTGAGGCAATCAGCTCCAAAGTTGAAAACTCTTCCTCTGGACTCCATTCTGTAACTCCACAGCAAACCTTAACAGCAGCCAGATTAACGTGTGGGTAGACAGGTATCACATGAACATGCTGCTTATATAAATAAAAGGTATTTTTTTCATAAAATATAAATATGTCTTCTATGTCTTTCTGTTTTAAAACTGACAAACTGTTGCAGACAGACAGCCCCAAGAACATGAAACTATCAATGTGGTCACATCACAAAGGACATGTGGCTTCAGCCCTGTAGAAGAATATAAACAGGAATAGGACATAGGCCTAAAAAAGCTCAGAAGATGTTCCACGGAGTGGGAAACACCCTCTGTGAGTAAATCTCAGGAGAGCTCTGCTCCTCACAGAGCTCTGGGAGGAAGCCAATTTTGTGCTGAGTTGGTTTGGATGGACTTGGAGCCAGGGGTGAGGGTTCACACTGTTAGAACACGGTGGGTCTGCTTCTCATACGCTCCATTTCATGTGAGGAGCTACAGGTCACAAACCTTCTGAACTGTACCACAGGAAGTGTAATAAAATGTCAAGGCCATGAAATACACCAGGAGTGATGCCAACTTTCAGTAAGGTTGGCCAAGAACTGCATTAACAAGGAGACTCCAGCTGTCTTTCCCCCGGCCCTCATTCACCTTACAAGTTCTTTTATCAACTATTTCTTCAGCTTGTTAAACAGTATCAGTAGGATGAAATGAAATGAAATTGAATAACTGAGCTTATGGAATATCCATAGTGTGTGTACACTAACTTCTAACTCCTGAGTGGTAGAGACAGAAATCTGAAGGTTCCCTCCTCTTTTCCTACAAATGGCTCAGAAAAATCGAAGAGTATAGGTTTAATTCTATTAAGTGATTTATAACCAGGAATTTATCATACTGGACCACTGAGAGTATATTAGCATACACAAGCATACACCAATCTTAGGCAAAGATGTATTAGGGTCTCTTTTTAGACACCACCCTATTTCACAGAGGATAGAAATGATTGACATGTGGTATGTGTATGTGTGTCTCAGATATGATGATGATGTGCAACCAGTTGGTTAAAAAACAGGATTAGAGCAAGGAGTTATTTTTCAAACACTACATTAAACACCTTCTTCTTAGTACTTGGCCTATCTTTGCAGGTGGACCAAGGCCTTTTGGCCAACATGGCAATTAAATAGCTAAGGATATTTAGCATGCTGAACATGCTTTGCTAATAAGAGAAGAAATGAAAAATATTCATCTACTAAGTTGCTTAAGTGAAGGCTCCCTAAGGAAGTTTCTCTAGTGATTATGTCAGTGCACTCTCTACTTCTTCAAACTGGGATCCTTTCCAACACCCGGAACCAAACACCCTACTCAAAATACGTTTAAAATCTATTGGCACATAAAACTAAAAAAGATGAAGAACAAGAATGGCTTCAAGGGTGAACCAATTCAGAGATTGCCCATGGCTTCACAAAAGGACTACTTTTTATCTTCTATTGTATGTCCTACAAGGTTGGCCCCATTCCCATATTCTTTCTTTCTATGCCTTGCAGACCTTGACCAAGGATTTCAAGTCTGTTCCCTTTGAAGGCCAAAGAATTGCTCCAGGCCTTATAGGCAGCGTATGTTTTTTTCAGGGACAGATGTAGGACCTTCAGCTGTCTCCCCACTTTTCACTGACTTTCACCATTATATACCCAGCCCTGAACTTGTTAGTATGCAGGGGGCCATGAGGCACATTGATCATATTAAACTTTTTAACCCTTATATCCAGCTTAAGCCCATCGGACATGAAAGATGAGTTCCTAGAGGAAATTTAGGTTGCTAATAGCAGGAAAGGGAAAGTAAACGCCCAAACCATAGATACCTCCTTCAGATTTCCAGTTTGGTCTCAAATATCCAAAGAGTCATGGAAGAGGCCATAAAATCCAGGTGATTCAGGACTTCACCATGCCACTGTGTCAGGTAAAGAATTTAAATTTGACAATACCATTCCCCAAAGGAAGCACTCTCATACCATATCAGTATATAAAAAAATTGTTGTGCATTCTAAAACTGCAAAGCAGACAGAAGGAACTGTATCAGTCACAAGAAATAAAAATTTAATGCAAAATGCAGAGCTCCTGGGATGCAATGAAAAAAATCAAAGAAGACAGAAAAGTAGTACTTGTTGGGTAATAATTCTGCAAGTCTAACACATTACATGTTACATATAATAATGGAAAAACAAAAAAGAAAACATTATTGCCATTAAAATAAAACTAACCGAGCCATACATATTTAACAGGATCTACATCATGAAAGGAAAAAGCCAGTTGCTACAAAATAATGTATGGCAAAAACAGACCTTCAAAAATGGAAGTTTATCTCTAAAAATCTTCAAGGACCCAACTCTTTGCAGATTTTAGTGCCTATGGTTTAACCAAGAATATGTTTTTAAAGGGCAGGCATGGTGGTGCATGCCTGTAATCCCAGCACTCAGGAGGCTGAGGCAGGAGGATTGCTGCAAGTTTGAGGCAAGCCTTAGTTACAAAGTGAGTTCAAGGTCAGCCTGAACTGCATAGTGAAATCCTGTCTCAAAAAGACAACACACACACACACACACACACACACACACACACACACACACATACATTTTAAGTCAAAGTTTGGAAATCATTTCTTAAAGTCTTCTTAAAATTTATTCTTTATATTTGTAGAAATAAACTGATTCAGAAAGATCTTTTAGCAATAAAGATGCTAAAACTTTCAAATACTATTCTACTCCATCAATTTTATTAGTTTGGAACATATTTCAAATAGCTGGAAGTACAGAGTAAATCAAACTTTGAGTAACATTTTGGGCCACTAACCCATTTGGTGAGTAATCTTATTATAGTACCTAACTAGTAATGAGAGGAGACATCTACACAGCTAGTAATCCTCCATGGGCAGCTTTCCCCCACCAGACCTCCCCACCAAGGTGTTTCTGCCTTAGACCAGCAGAGCACGGACCACAAACAAGAGCCAAAATAAAATTCTCCTCCTTCAATTTGTGAACGTCCAGTATTCTGTCTCAGCAGCCAGGAAGGTGACTAAGACAGTTTCCTAGGGCTACCATAACAATCTACCAGAAACTAGGTGCTTTAAGACAACCCAGATTTATTAACTCACAGGTTTGGAGGCCAGATGTCTAAAATCAAGGTGTGGGCAGGGCCAACTCCTTCTGCAGAATTAGACAGATGAGCCATCCTGGACTTCCCCCCTAACTTCTGGTGGCTGCTAGCAATCTCAGCATTCCTTGCCCTGTAAACACATGACTCCAGTCTCTGCCCCTATCTTTGCATGGTGTTATGGCTTGTATCTAGATGCCAACCCAAAACCTCACACAGTCACAATCGGGGAGTTTTGAAGGTGGCTGAATTAGGGTACGTGACTCTGGGATTAAGTATGTGATGCTGGAATTCAAGGTGTGATGCTAAGATTAAGGGTGCCCCATACTGGGTGTGGGTGGCACCATCCAAAGGCAGGCAGTCCGGGAGGAAAGTAGAAGGACAGAAAGAAGCTACTTTACTACTTTTCTGCTTTGCCACCTTTTGCTTGCTCTGCTTTGCCATGAACTGTTTCTCCTCAGCAATGCCACCCTGCCATGCACCGTGCCATGGAGCCAGCTGACTATGGAATGAAACCTCTACAAACTGTGAGCCAAATAAAACTTTCCTCTTTTAATCTTGGGTGTTGGGCATTTTGTCTCAGCAATGAGAACAGTAACTAAGACACAAGTCTACTTCTTCTATGTCTCTGTTTTCCCCTCTTCTTATAAGGGCATCTGTAAGATAGTAGCCTTATATCAGACTTATGAGCCACTCTAATTGCAGCAGGGGTTCATCTCAAGATCCTTAATAATCAAAGTGACTTCAATGAAATAAGCCCCTCACCCTCATCCATATGGTGAAATCCTAATTGCCAAAAGGATAGTATTGGAGATGGTGCCTTTGGAAGGGAATTAGACTGAGGGCAGAGATCTCATAACAGGATTAGTACTCTTAAGGGGAAAGCTTCCTTCTTGCCATATAAGGATATAGCAAGATAGTCAGCCACAAGCCACAAAGAGGTTCCTCACCAGAACCTGACCATGCTAGCACTCTCATGTTGGAAGTTCAGCCTCAGAACTGTGAGACATATATTTGGAATGTTTAAGTCACCCAGTCTCTGTTACTTTTCTTAGAGCAGCCTATGGAGACTAAGACTGCCACAGTCTGAGGTTCTGAGTATGTGTGGATTTTTGTGGCAAACATTATTCAACAATCACGATAGCCTTCAATTCAGTTGTTTAAAATTGTGTATGATTGGACAATGACTAGAGTATGAGTCTTGCTAGACAACGTCTCATATTAATATGTGATATGTTGAGCAGGTGGAAAAATAGTTATTTTATATCTGAAAACAGGATCAAATTCAAAACATCCCAGATATCATAGGGAAGATATGGCAAAGTATATTTAGTTTTATATTTGATATTTCAACTACAAAAATACTCAGCACAGTTTCACAGTTCACTCCTGGCTTTTAGTCACGAAGAAAAAAATTTGCCAGTGATCATTCTATTGACAAGAAGAGAAACATTTTCACCCAGGGAGGCATCAGAGGTTCCAGGCAGTTTCTGAATCCAATGTTCTTTTAAGAGGTCATTATTTCCAAGAACTGCCAAGACCATAGCTCTGCCTCGCAGACCAAGTGAAAAGGACGATTGGAACAATCATCATGCTCAATAGCCCAGCTGCCACTTGATTAGAGAGGGAGATGAGGTTTGCTTGGTAGGATTTGTTCTTTGCCGAAATGCATCAGAGGAGAAACAGCTTGCCTTCCCCAGGCGACTGCAAACTGAGCTGGTGAGAAGACCATTTTGCTCCCACCCGGAGGCTTCCCTTGTTCACCTCTTTTTGTTTTTTCTAGGTAAATGGATGGCGTTTCCTTTCTTCTAGTACAACGGCAGGGCCTGCTTGTCAGCAGGTTTATAAAACCAGACCCCAGATGCCCAACCATGAACAGGTCTGACTCTGAGAATGCTGACATATGTCACTAGTTCAGGAGCTTCACACGTTTCTTTGCAAATTTCCTTCCTCAATCAGAGGAGGTTCCTCACACTTGCAATTTTTTTTTTTCTTTTTTGGTACCGGGGATCAAACTTACAACCTTGTGCTTACCAGGTAAGCGCTTTGAGATGCTGAGCTAAATCCCCAGCCCACACTTAGAATTTATAAACTGCCTGTGCCAGTCTCGAGTTTACCGATTTTGAAAAGGTAAATCTTTGAAAAAGAGAGATATTATACACACACACACACACACACACACACACACACATCCCTCTGTAAGCACTGTCAAATGTGTTTCCACAAAGAGGGTAATGTAACATGGATTAAAACCACTTTTGTTCGGGAGGGGGAAGGGGAAGATAAAAGACGCGGGTCTTCAGATGGAAGTAAAGGTACTTACCACACACCTACCGGATAGCAAAATGAACTGTTTCTCTCTCTCTCTCTCACCCTCAAAATGCAAACAAAATATAAACCAATATTGATGGTTCTGACCATCTGAATGGGGCACATGCACAACTCCCTCGACTTTATTTGAATAAAAAATAACATGAGAGAAGAAACAACGTTTCAAAAACACTTCTCTAAAAATTAACACCCACCATGCCAGCTGCACAACCCATTTGCCCAGCTGAGTCCTACCATGCACATTTACAAAAGAAGAAATGGAGGCCACAGAAGGCTTAAGTAATTGGCCCCAGGCAACAATGTTAGAAGGCAGCAGAATGTGGATCCCTCGGGGTGCACCTGGGGCTACCCTAAGACATCGGTGGTGAATAACACATTCAGTTAAAACATCAGTGGGGTGGGCACTGTTGTAATATCCATTCTATAGATGGGAAGATTGAGCTTGAGCTATGCAGTAATATGCCCAGGAACGCACTAGATCAATACTCTGAACCATATTTTATTGAGAGGAAACAATGCCAAAAAAAAATACCAAGGTCACATTCCCAAAATTTCAAAGTTAAAAATAAGTTTACACATACAGAACAGGACCCTGCTGGTCTTGCAGCCTTAAGAGAGGTGGGCTGGGATCTCATGCAATCACACTGCCATGCTGTGCACAAAACCAGGTGGAGAACCTGTGAATCCTGTGCCCTGCTGTATGACAGCCAAGAAGGACACAAACGAAGCAGCACAGGACGACAGCATGTTCCTCCTGCACTGGCTAAGTCTGAGGATAAAGGCCGCCTTCCTTTGAGGCAGCAGAGATGAACACCCAGAGAGCTGGCACCATCTCGACGTGCTCTCCTGAGTCCTCAAATCCCCTTTGTGTCATCAGTAGGAATTACAGTCACTAAAGCCAGAGGCAGAGGCTCTGGGGGGCCAGCACACTGTCTTTCCTTAGCCAGGGGAGTGTAGTTTCCTATACAGATGGATGAGGGCTCCATGAAGGGTAAACCACATAGAAGAAAACACAGTGACCGGTGGCCTGGAACATACGCATGGCACTGGAGTCATGGCTGATGAGCTGAGATTAGTGTCCATGTACATCAGCTGACTTGACAAATACTGCTCTCAATCAAGCAACCCTGGGGACCAGTTCAGGGGGAAGACAGTGGCACGGTTATCAGATCCTTAATTAATCTGCAAAGCCTAAGGTGGTGGCATGACTTGCTCAAAGCCATCTCAGCAGCTCTAAGACTTCCCAGATTCAACTCCCCGGGTAGACACAGGATAGTCATATAACTCCATCCACCTGGGTGGAAAACGATGGTGACAGAAGAATGCACAGCCAGGGTCCCTGGAGTGGTGCGAGAGAAGGAAAACACGCCCTCCCCGCAAAGACCTGTGCACCAGAGGGTGAGAGCACCAAGTAGGAACTCGACCACCAGTTTCTGATCCAGGCCACAATCAAAAGTCAAAGTGCGGCCTCACAGAGACACCGGTGCCTAGTTCAGCTCTGTACCGCTGCAGTCAGCAGCCACCACTTGTGCCAGTGCTGACAGTCAAGCAGCCAAGTTCAAAATACCACTCGACCGTCCCTGATTGGTTGTGAGCAGGCAGTTTCTGTAATATGGGATGTATCATGCCTTCCTTCCATGTTAGCCTGAGCATCAGGGGTAACTCAGCGGAAAAGGTGTTCAGTCCAGACCCTGGCATACAGAAGGCATTCAAAACGTATTTGGATACAACCACCATCGAGCTGTTTCCTTGCAAGTGCACGTGTTATAATATGTGTTCAGTGTCGGTGTGTTCAGTAAGAGGTTCCTATAAGAGGTGCTATTACCACCCCCACTTCACAGAGGGACAGGCGAGGGACAGGGTATGTAAGCAGCACTTCTTCTAATGCCCTACAGCATGGAAAGGAGAGCACAAAGATTAAGCCCTCAAGTACCAGAGCCCAACTCATTTACCTCTGCACAAGGAGTCTCTTCACTCAGCCGCAACAAGTCAACCTTGACTCCTTGCACGGTCAGCACAAGGGCTACTCAGTGCATGGGGGTCAACATGCCAACAGCCTCTGCTTTCTGCACCTCTGTCTTCCTCTTCCTCTTTCCCTCCTTCCTTCTCATCCTCTGTCTCTCCCTCCCTCCCACCTCCTTCTCTCTGCCTCAGTTTCCTTGTCTGACAGTACTAGAGAAAAAATATTGTTATCAACAATAGTCATGAGTATTTAATTCTGAGGTACCAGTCTACACTACTGCTTTCCCACTGAAATGAAGTGCTAATAGCCCATAAGAGGTTTTCTTATGGGCTTTCTTCAAGGTTAACACAGTGCTAGGCACCATGAGCACTCAATGAATGGCAGTACCTCTGACAACAATAACAGTAATAGAGAGGTCTTCAGCTGTTCTTGATCAGAGTGAGACAAGAGGAGATGGAGGAACGTCCTTCCCAGGAGTGCTCAGGTCTTCATCTCATCCTATTCTCAGTCAGGATTTTTCCCACAGCACATGGCATTGGTGCTTGAAGGGCCTGCAGGCCATAATCCAGGCCTGGCCTCAATGCTGGTCACCTACCTGAAGGTGACTCAGAGAGCAACAGCAAAGTAAGCCACAGAAAGCACAGTGATATCAGGACATGGTTACTGTGAAGGGCAAATTTGTTCATTACAAGTCCTGGCAAGGCTGGTTTGTCAAAGGGTTTCCATCAGAGATGCACAGAGAACCCCCTGTTGCCTGGTTCCCAACTGACCTGAGATCATTCGGTCCCCATGGGCATCTCTAAGTGTACAAAAAAAAAAGGAAAAGAAAAGATAAAGTGGCCCAACCTAACTATTTATATTCCAAATATACCCACAATTTTTTTTTTAAATTCATAGTAGAATATTCAGAGAGCACAAAAGGACAAAGAAAGAAAAAAGCAACCTATAATCCAATGACCCAGGATGATGGTGTTTAACACTGACAAAATCCTATCTATCTTACCACCCCAGACCCCACCATACACAAGGATTCATTTCATAGGTGCAAATGCCAACATCAGGTTGGCAGTTTTCACTAGCTCTGCGGCAGGGATCAAAGGTAGAGGTTGAATACAGGATGATTTTAATAACTTTTTGTCTGCTCTAGATTGGTTCAAGCAGAAAGCCCACAATTTTTTGATGGAACACATAAAGTACAACCACAAACACTCTGATCTAAATAGCTCTTGGCAGTAAAATCTCTGAGAGATTCTCTGTACGTTGAAACTTCTAATTTTCCATCAAATAACCTCTTAGAGTCCCATTTATTTTGGGCCATTCCACCTGGTGGCCACTTCATCTGTTCTCCAGACAAGGATGACTTCAGGGCTGACACTGACAAATTGACCAGCAGAGACTCTGGTCATGCTGGATATTATTCAGCATCCTGACAGGTGACCTGGCAAGTGGGCAGCTTCTGCATTTTGCTGGACTGTAGGGCTGATATGAACCCCAGCTTTTCTGGTTTAGCAGCTCAGGGTGCGATCTGCCTGCATCATGTATTTTTTCAATAGACATTCAGCAGTGCAAAGTGACACTTCTATAATTTTTCATAATTTTGAACTGTAAATATTGTTTCCCCACTAATAACCATTATCAGAAATGTAAACCAAAGAAGGATGTAACAGCTTAGCATCCACATAAAAAAGAAGGTGGCAAAAATAGAAGTCACATTTTAACCATGAATCCTCACCAAGTCCAAAACTAATAAATGAGCATGGCTATAATGAAAAACTTATGTGCTTATAGAGTGGAATTTTAAGGTTCTAAATAAAGAAGGCAACAAAGAATATATATATTATAATACAGAAGGCAATAAATATTTTCTTATTCGTTTAAATATTTCTTAGAATAAGCAGAATAAAAATGTGCCAGAATCAACTGCAGGGTTTAAAAGCAGATTGCTGGGCACCCCCTCCAGAGGGACCTGATTAAAATATCCAAGAGCCCCAGAACTCAGGTTTCTCAGATAAAACAGAGGCTGAAGTTCCAGTACATAATAAGTGAACCAGTTCTCCAAACTATGAAAACACAATAGAGAGTGGATCAAAGTCTTTCCCCATGGAGCCTGCATTCTCCTGGAGAGATAATAAGTATAAAATAATTGGTAAATTGGTCATTTCTCTAAAAAAATAAAATCAGAAGAGTTCAGGATAATGAAGGAAATAGAGATCATGATTTCAAAGCAGATCGTCAGAGAAGGCATCTCTGGGTGGTAACATCATGGAATGAAAGAGGAGAGAGAGAGAGAGAGAGAGAGAGAGAGAGAGAGAGAGAGAGAGAGAGAGAGAGAGAGAGACAGGGGTGCCACCCAAAACCAGAAGGAGACAGCATTTCAGGCAAAGGGAGCATCTCGGCAGAAGAGCCTGTGTGGCCATGAGATTCCAGTGACCAGGAACAGCTGCAGTAGTCTGAACAGAGCAGAGAGCACAGGAAGAGACGCTTCTCAGAAGCGATGAGGGCAGCAAAGATTTTCCACTGGAAGAAGGGGGTTGTGAGGAGAGAAGTGAGATGAACTAATGCATGGTAGGAAGGCTACCACGGCTATTTTGAGGTATACAGCAAAGCCTGTCCAAAGACAAAGGTGAGAGCCAGAAGAACAATCAGAGAGGAGACCACTAGAGCCAACCAGGCTGAGAAGATGGCAGCTTGGGCCAGGGTGGCCACCAGTAGAGCTGGCAACAAATAGTAGACACAGAAGATGTCCCGCAAAGGGAATGTGAGGAGGGGCTTCAGGATGAATGAAGAGTTAACCAACGTGTTTTAATAAAAATAAAATAAAATGTTTTATTTGGAAACATTCCTGAACTTTGCAAAGAAGCTGCAAAAATAAGAATAGCATAGGAACACCTGTAGGTCTTTTCTGGGGTATCCCATTTTTAGACACCTTTCCCACTTGCTTTAACATTTCCATGCTCTCATTAACACACACACACAAACATACACACAGCCATATATACAATTTTCTATTCTAAGCTACTTTAAGGACAAACTGCATGCACCATGACCTTTTCTCCCTACACATCTCAGAGCCATTATATCCCAAGACTGGTATACCTAGTTGGATTTATGCAGCATCTCTTTTGAGTGGGCACAATGCTGGGATCTACAGAAAACATGACATCAGTCCATGATATAACCTAGCTAGGACCCAGCACACGGGGAACAATGAGAGAAAGTTGAGAAACCCTGGATTGTCTGAGTCTATCACCAGGTTCTGTAGATCTTCTGAGAAGCAGCACAACAGCATTCAAGAGATTTTTCAGGGATGCAGCAGAGCCAGGAATGAGGCTCAGTAGCTTTGAAAATGGACAGGATGTAGACAGAAAAAAGGATAGATAGAATCCTAGGCAGGTAGAAGAACAAATCTGTAGAAACTCACTGGAGAAACATGTATAGCTTATGCAGGTGACAAGCAGAAGGCCCCTTTGCATTGGCAGGAACTTGAGGGAAGGGGTATGAAATAAGGTCAAAGTGCAGGATGGGCACAGCAGAGCAGAAAGGCAATGGATGCTCTCGATGGCGTGAACTAAGAAGGGGGACTGCTCTGGATCTGCTAGGTCAGGTTCATTAATCACCTATAGAGGAAATTTTGTATTCTGAACTAGAAAACAGATATGAATGGTGTGATGACAATAAGCTAAATGAGTAAACACAAATACCCCTTCTAACCTTTGCCAACGTTGCAAATTTCTAAAATCATTTCCTTTGTCTTGAAGTGCTCCTTATCAGGGCTCTATCCATGTAACCAGCCACTCCTTCTGACTTTGATGACATCGGATGTTCCCAACTTGAATGTCATAGAAATGTTCCTAACTTTGCTTCTCCAGAACTCTGCCGCACAGCAAGAGATGTCAACCTCATCAGAACAACATTTCCACAACCAGGTTTGTACTGTCAGGCTCAGAGACAAGCATATTCACCGTGAATTGATAAATGCAGACAGTAATCAAAAGTTTTGCTTGCACAGGGGAAAAAGTCTTTTGAGGGTATAGAGGCAGCTCAAAATGAGATTGAAATGTGATGAACCACAACCATTTTTTGATTAAGTAGGGCTTTTCAATTTGCCACTTAAAGGGATCTATGAATATCCTTCAGTCATACACCCTATCAGCTTCCTCCAAGAGGTATCCTGACCAAAAGCATCTATAATTCTGCAGTACTTGAAGTCCAAGCCCAATTGGATCCCTGGTGGGAACTCATAGATGATAATCTACAACCAGCATGTATGCAAAAATCTACCTTTGTGAGGGAGGAAAGCAGAAATATGAATCAGACTGCCTGCTTAAACATATTAACCATTCCCACTTCTGAACCTTCATGCTTGACCAGAACATAAGGCTGAGCAAGTCACTACATCCTAAAAGGCCTGGTATGTTCCAGTTCAGTGCCATAGACTCTTGAAGGGCTTTTGTGCTTATGCCATTTACACCAAAAGGATTCATCTCTTCAGGTCTATAGCATAGGCACTGAGTATTCTCTTCTCATTCAGCCCACTGGGCACTGGACAAATGAGCTGACCAGTCCCAGTGGTGTGGGGTGTGGGTCTGGGGGAGAGTTCACAATAAGACACATCTATTCTCAGCCCAGCCAACACAGCCCGATCCTCCAGATACTCATTTCCCTCAACAGCTATTACATTCAGGCAATACCACTGCACATGGTAGAGTTCATGGACAAGCTGTGTGATCCTCAGCAAGATACCTGATGCCTAGGAGCTCCCTTCACATTTATAAAATGGAAATAAAACAGGGCTGATCTTCAGAGGGTTGCTGCAAAAATTAAAGGAAATCGTGCATTTTAAAACATAGATCCCAATGTCTGGCAATGTTGGTTGCATAAAAAATGTCAACATTAGTTCAAATTTTCCTACCTTACTTCCAAGATACTGGAAACCTAGCCTGAGCTAATTCTGCAAGGTAAGGAGGGAAGAAAAGATGTCCCTGAGTTTGCTTCCGATGTGCTTCTTAGACAGACATGTTCAGTGTCCTTCAAAATAGAGAAAAACGTGTGCTCCATCCCAACCTAATCGCAAGTTCAGAGCATTCGCCTTCTCCAGTCCTAAAGGGCTCATCACATTTCCCCAACAATTGTGGTGCATGCCCAAGTGCCAGACCAGGAAGATCACCCTGCAGGGGACATGTGGAGCAGCCTTATACGGGACAACTTACAGCACTGAAAGGGCGCTATAATTCATCCACAGAATACCCAGCCTCATCTGTAGGATCCTGAAAGAAGCAACAAGAAACTGAGCTCTGCTCAGGAACTCCAAGAAAGGAAGCCTTCCAGGAGGAACCACTGCCCAAGATCCTATTTCCAGGGCTTTGGCCTGGGCACTCTCAGTCTTTCCTCAAAGGCTGCTTAGAAACCAGGACCTCACCCAAGGCCAAAGGGCCAGGTGGAAACCAAGAGGCAGAGGGAGTCTGGCAGCCAGCTTCCTTCATTCCCCGCACAGAGATTCCTACCGGAAGCTGTCCACCTGCTCACTTGCTGCCCTGCTCACTCAAATACACATTCTTGAAATTCCTGACAGCTGCCTTGAAATCTAATACAGTACATCTAAAGTAAAATCACTTTTTAAACTTGCATCATTGAACATTCCATAAGAAAAATAAAAATAATGGTCACAAGTAAAGGAAGATAATTAATGGTATGATTTGAATCAAAAATGGCCCCCAAAAGGATTAAGTAAGTATTGAGAGGTAGAGCTTTTGGAGAGTGACTAGATGATGGGGAGTTCTAAACTCCACAGTGGAATAATCCACTAGTGAGTTCATAGCTGAAAGTATTGATTAGAGGAGGTGTAACTTGGAAGGGCATATTCTGATCCCCAGCCCCCCAGCCCCCAGCTCTTCCTTGCTCACTACGCTCAGGAGGGCCACTATCATCATTTCACAGATAAGAAAAAGGAAGCCCATACAGGTGATAACAACTGCCCAGGCTACTCGGCCAATAACAGTATGGCAGGAGGCTGTAGGATTCTGAAGCTCTGCTTCTAGTAGCTGCAATATGATGCCTCCTGATCCTAGCCCATGACTCAGGGAGCTGGGGACTCCCGTATGGTACCCAGGCTGTAAGGAACACGGATAACACTCTACCCATGCCCATCTGCATCTGGGACTGACACCATTGCCTATTTGGCAGTAAAAAGAAAGAGTGACAAGTTGAAGGACCCTAACATGAATGCCTGTTTATAAACAAGTATGTATACAACATGAGCCTGAAATCATGAAGTTAAGGAATGGTAGGGAGTTAACGGTGTCAGGTTGACAAGCCTGGTGTTGGTCTCACACAAGCAGATTGGACTCCCTCACCCTAATAAGGCTACATGGGATCAAGGACTCAAGGCTATTAATGCCACTTTCATAGGTCACGATTCTCTTCATGAGGGCTCTGAGCTACAGAGTAGTGTTCCATCTGATACCACAAGACCGCAAGCTGGAATCTGCTTGATAATCTCACAGATGCCAAGACAGGAATACTCTATTTAGAGATCTGCATACATTTGGAATGAAAACTATGCATTTCCCCAACTCTACCAACTCTTTTAAAAAAGAAAGGAGTCAGGAACCACCTCACCGTGGCATGCTCTTTCCTGGACTTGCAAGTGGAAGGATCTCCATCAGGAGATAACAACAGCTGGAAAGGCTAGAGGCTTCCACTAGGCTGAGTACTCAACTCCTAAACATAGGTGTCTCTTAGGAAGAACAGTGCCATTGTCCCCAACTCTAGCTCCAAAGCTGTGACTCAGAGATTTGACCACAGGAACCTGGGAGGAAATCAGCCATAATCAGCTGAAGTGAATGACAACTGTGAGGAGAGTGACAGATCTATCGGAGGTATAAGCTAAGTTCCAGGCTGCCAAGTTTGTTGGAAAGAACCATAGGAAGGGACAGTTGGGAAGAAGACAGAATTCAATATTCTTCAGAAATAGCCCTTCAGAAGAACTGGAATTTGATGAGATTCATTAACAGAGCAATTTATGCACCAGGTCATTATTGGGGAACAAAAGTAACCAGCCAGCAATTATTGGAGCCCAGCAGATCTAAAATTGTTCTACAATTGCAAGGGCCTCAAAATAGCCAAGCCACTCTTGAAAAATTGAGAAACTTGAAAAATCTACACTCGCTGGTTTCAAAACTTACTGCGAAGCATCAGTAATTTGGATGAGTGTAAAGATAGTCACATAGACCAAAGCAATAGAACTGAGAGTTCAGAAAGACGTCTGTGGGTCTATGGTAAACTGACTGTCAACAAAGGTACCATGACTGTTAAAGGGAGGAAAGAACAGTCATTCCAACAAACAGTTCTGAAACAGCCAGATGGGAGATTCACTCACAAAAGAATGATGCTGGGCCCTTGTGTCACAACATGCAGAAAAACACAGTAGGTGAAAAAGCTAATTATACGAGCTACACTTACAAAACTCTTATAAGAAACATAGAGCTAGACCCTTATGACCTTGAATTTAGCAATGGACTCTTAGGTATGACATCAAAACCATAACGCAACAAAATTTAAAAATATGTAATTGGATTCATCAAAATTAAAACATTTTGTTCTTCAAAGGACACCACCAAGAAAGTGACAAGATGAGAATGGGAAAGACAAGTCACAGAATGGTAGAACACTATATGCAAGTCAAACATCTGACAAAGGACTTTATCTAGAATATATGAAGAAATCTTACAAATAAATAATAAAAAGACAATCCAACTGAAGATAGTCAAAGGACTGAAATAGAGATTTCTCCAGAGAATATGTATGAATAGCCAACAGGCATACCAAAAGATGCATGGAAATGTTAATCATCAGTAAAATATAAATAAAAACCATAATAAGACACCACTTTCCACACCTCTGACTAGAGTCAGATCATAACAAGAGTTAGCAAGGATGTAGAGAAATCAAAATTGTTGTATATTGCTGACAGGAATGGAAAATGATCCAACTACTTTGGAAAACATTCTAAGAGGTCCTCAAATGGTTAAGCATTAAGTTATAATATGATCTGGCAATTGCATTTCTATATGGATAGCCAACAGAAATGAAATATTGTCCATAAAAAAACCTTGACTATTCATAGGAGCATTATGTGTAATAGTTAAAACATGGAAGCAACCCAACTCCTCATGAACTAAAGAATGGACAAATTCCGATGTACACATACAACTGATTATTTTTCCATAAAAAATGAATAGTGATACATGCTTAACATGGTTGAATCTTGAAAAATTATGCTAAGTGAAAGAACCCAATGACAAGAGACCTCCTATTATATGATTACATCTAACATCCACAAAGCTATTACATAGAAAGAAAGTAGATTAGTGGTTAGGGAGATGATTGTTAAGGGGTACAAGGTTTCTTCTGGGGTGGTAAAAATATTCTAAAATCACTCTGTTGATGACTGCACATACTAGAATACATTAAAACCACCAAATTGTATGCTTTTTTTGTTTTGTTTTGTTTTGTTTTGGTTTGGTTTTTTGTGGCACCGGGGATCGAGCTCACAACTTCGTGCCTGCCTGACAGGCGCGTAAGCCGCTGAGCCAAACTCCTGGCCCTGGTTTTTTGAGGCAGGGTCGCACTGTGTAGCTCAGGCCGGCCTTGCGCTCACGTTGTAGCCCAAGCTGGCCTCGAACTCACAACGCTCCGCCTACCCCGAGTGCTGGGATTAAAGGTGTGCGCCACCACGCCCAGCAAGTTGTATGTTTTAAACAGGTAAATCATATGGTATATAAATTTTATCTCAGTAAAAGTGCTAAAAACATAGAGAAACTGTCTGAGTGGACAAAGTCAAGAACCATGGTCTACCGGCAGGGTCCAGTCCTCTCAGGCTGTCTCTCTATACTACAAATGGTTACTTCCATGGGATGCCGACTACCGGCCGAGTCAGGCCTAGGTTGTTTGAACCACTCCTGTGCTTGGAACAAATACACTGACAAATTTTTGTGTAGTAACCGGGTCTCATCACTTCTAAGATACTGACAAAGGTGACCTTGCACCACTGGGCCACAACACCGATCTCAGTTCTCAGGATGGGAGATCGTCCAGGCTCAGCAATGCCTGAGTTTCCTCTTCTTAGTCCGCCAGTATGTTACATCATGAGAAAGGCTGAAAAGAAATATACCAGGGCACTTACAAAATTCAACTGGTACATACCGGCTGAACTTCAGTCTCCCCAAGTATACACGCAGAGGGACACAGGAACCATCATGAATTTAACCTGCACTTTTGTAAAACCAGCCTCCTCACAGCTAGTCATTTCAATTTTCACAATATTGTGATCCACCTTCTTCGCGTTTTTATTTTTAACACACCAAGACATAATAGATGTATTCAAACCCTTGACTCACTTCATGGCTGGCACTGCCCTGGCGCCAACGTCCTTGACTTATGCTGTTCAGTGCTGGCACAGGGTTATACTTCACATCAGCCAAATTAACATGCATTACCCATTTAAAAACTAATCTTGGTCTCCATCCTTTGTCACCAGGACATTTGACTTAGATTTCTGTCACTGTGCTAATGTAATCCATATTCCTCCAAAGACAGAGTATCTCTGAGACAATTCCTCCTAACTTGGCTATTCATTATACACAAATATATGGCATAGGCCTGGAAACAGAAGATAAGGCTCTTTCTGGCATCACCGGAAAGTGTATTTCTTGTCTCCTATGACTAAGCTATTTATTAGGAAAAGGGGTTGCCTAAAATGGAAAAACTGTATTCGCTTTGCTGCTGCATTATCTAAAAGGGGGCAGGGCTCAGGACAGACTCCTCACAATGCGGTTCAAAAGCCTGGCTTTATATCCAATCCACCCTGGCATGGGTTTGCTGGTCACCAGATTCAGATTCCACAAGCAGACCCTCCCTGCCTTGCGAACACTGGTACTGCTGAGAGCACTGTGAGATCCTGGAAGATGGAAGAGTGTATCCACTGGACAGGATCAGGGGTGCGAGATGCCCAAACCCAGCTCTATTTCTCTGAGTCCTGCCTCATTATCTCTCTATCCTTTGCAAGTGTCATTACTATGAGGAGAATCACCTCTCAGTCTGTGAACTGGTCCCTGGAGTGTGTATCAACCGGCTGACATGGTGTAGATTTCAAGTGCATTAGGATTTCATTGCTCACCAAATGCCACCTATCTGTCACTTGATGACATGAGCTCACGGTGCAGAGAGGACCTTTCCTGCAGGCAGAACACGTGGGAACACGCATCACTGCCCTGCTGTGTACAGGTGATGCACTGGGTCCCAGACTTAGGAGATTCTTGGGTTTCCACCTTTACCTCCTCAAGTCTTATGTGTGTGTTCAAATGGCAACATACTTGTGAATTTCTAATTTCAGCTAATCAATGTCATTTTCAAATATTTTATGCATAATCTACATTTAGTACATGAAGATGGCTTTTCTTGTATGAGGGAAAAATAATCACTAAACCCTCCTTCTAGTCCTCTCTCCTTTTTTATTTAATGACAGACTTTGGAGGGAAAAAAGAAAACAGTTGAAAAATGTCAAAAGATATATCTTGACAGCTGCAACAACTCCTGGTTGTATCTCCTTCAGAGAACTCCTTAGAATGAGCAAGGCAAATGAAACCTACATGTCCAGAAGGAAATGTACCAGGAGAGGCAAGAGGCATTTCTGGAGTCACGTTATCAACAATACCAGCCACAAATTTTACCAGCTGGGTGACTAAGCCCAAGCTGCAGGAACATGGGACCAAGTCAGGTAGCCACGGGGTGCAGAAGAAATGAGACCCAGGCCTGGATACCCTATGAGGCTCAGGATTCTCTCAGAGAACAGTGGGGGCCCTGGGAAGAGGCAGGAGAAGGAGCCACACATTCGCTCCCTGCTGAAGATGCTATCAATATGCAACATATCAGAGCCTGATGAAGGAAGCAGTGCTACTCCTAGATGACACTCAGGGTTGACAACCATGTGGAAGGCGCTGGCCAGTTACAATGGATGCAGGCCTCAACCTATAATGCCAAGCCCTAGCTGTGGGGAAAGGCTGCAGTAGACAGAGGATTTGGGGAAGGGGCCTTGGACCCAGGGCTATTAACCAGCCACACACATTCTTTTAACATAGGAACCACCAACACAGCCACACTGAGGCTGTCTAGCTGAGACCAGCTGCAGAGAGTGTCATTAAGAACCAGCCATGGTGACACTGTTTTGACCAAGTTAACCCAGGAAAACCTCCCCACACTGGCAGTGAAGAATCATCTTGGTGCTAGGCATCCCCCAAAACACCAGTCCTGGGGGGCTCTTGGTGGGCAGTATAGCAGAGTAACCAGCAGACCTGCCTCAAATCTTCATGGGAGGAGGAGAGTATATCAGTCAGGTCAAGTTGCTGAAACAAAACACCACAGGCTGGGTGGCTTAAACAACAGAAATGTACTTCCTCATAGTTCTAGAGACTCAAAGTCCAAGATCAAGTTGGGGCAGAGGATCCACATAGGTGGTCTTCACCTTGGTCTCTCCTGAGCCGTCTGTCCTTGGTGTGCAGGCTTGCCCCGCTTTTGCTGTGTGTGCAGGTAGTCATTCTCATGTCTTCCCCCTGGAAATTCTTCTTATAAGATGCTGTCATACTGGATGAAGGTCCCACCCCACAGATCTCACTTTAATTTAACTACCTCTTTAAAGATGTTGTCTTTAACTGTGGTTCCATTCTGAAGTTCTTGGAATTTAACGTAGGAATTTTAGAATGAATACAATTCAGGCCATAACTGAGAGTAAAGTGGCAAATAAGACAATCATATGCCTCCATCGATTGATCCACTTGAAACACACAAAGGTACATAAAGGGAGAACATGCCAGTCTTAATGAGTGAATGTCAGAAATGATGCAGAACTAGGTTTATCAATGGGCAGGAGAAAGCTCAAGAGCTAAAAACAAGAGTACAGCAGTCTGTCTTCACATCCAAAAGAGTGGCCCAGAAACATACAACCCAGCCGAGTAGAACCTGTATACATCCAGTTTGTGAAAAAGCAAATTACCACTACTGAGTTCTATGTGAATGTGAAGAAGGCACCACCAGGCTTCCACTCTTATGGAGAGGATCATCCAGTGTCTCTCTACTGCCCATTCATCAGTACCCTGAATGGCCCTGAGTGTGGAGTCCTGACTGCCCTTCGTGACCTCTTTATCTAGGTTCTCAAGGTCCTTTGGCCCAATAGTTTCCCTCTTCCTACTTAGTCTCTGACAAAAATCTACACCAGAAAATCTCTGAAGGTCAAGAATAGGCCAACCTGTCCACAGCCAGTCCTGCTACTTGAGGAAAGCAGACACCAGTGGAGACGTAACTGTGGGGACTCCACTGCTCACACCCTGCTCAGAGGACTAGTGGGAAACCACAGATTTGGAGCCAGGACTCAACTCCATTCTGAATTTCCTCACTATGTGGCTTCAACTCTTCTAAGTTACTTTCTTTACCTGTAAAATGTGGATTAATCCACTGCTGAAAGATAAAACAACAGCGTGTGGCATATTTATGCAGATAGAGAAATGCAAATATCTACACATGGACATAAAGCAGCACAGCAGAGTGGTTGAGGTAGAAACCATTCATGAACTGTTCTACTGCCATAGAGAGGGCAAAAAAGAAGGCAGGCTCAGAGAGATACAAAAATAACTCTCTTACTTCAGTTGGAAGGAGAATGCAAGGAGGCCCTCTGGAGATTACAGCACGGATGTGTCCACACTGCCCGCCATGTGTTGTTATGAGACATAAGAAAGGAAACTGAGTCTTTTGTACTAGCAATGTCAAAACGTCTAAGGCACAGAATTTTAAATGTTATTTTGAGTATCTGGGGGTCCTGATGAGAGAATGTACATCAGAGTAGGTATCCTGTACCTGAGTCCTACCTGTGCTGTCACTGGGTATTCTTAAGGGCAGTGACGTCAGCCTGCCTGAAATCTCTGGTCCGAGTCTCCTGTGACACATGTGCCTAACACAAGCCAGGTTCCAGGATAAGGCCAGAGACAGAGGGGTACATCAGAGGGGGCTGGCTTGGGTACTCCATGGTCACATAAACCCTCACCAGTAAGGGTCTCCTGAGACACAGGACCAGTTGATTCAAAAGCCCTGCGCAAGTTACGTGACACAATGTCAAGGAGAGACAGCATAATACAAGATTGTACAGTTGCTTCTTGGGGCCAGCAAACTGTGATTTTGGTTTTGGTACTCAGAGTTGAACCCAGGGCCTTAAGTGTACTCAACAAACCCTCTACCACTGAGTTACATCTCAGCTCTCAGAAATCACAAGTTTAATCCCTGTTTAAATTAATCCGTTTCAGTTCTGCTCAGGAGAAACTGGTGATTCTTGAGTATTTCACATACTCATATACATGATCAACACCATGCCTGATGAATTCTATATGCCATCTCCCCTTCTATTTCATCCCAAAACATTTTCTCATGGACTATGTACCAAACTCTTAGGTGCTGTGTTCTCTCTCACTGCAAAACTCCCCAACACTTACCATGCCCAGTCCCTGTCTAAATTATTTCCTACTCAACCTTAGATGACAGCCAAGCTCATATTCCTCAGGAAAATGTCCTCTGATCACAGCCCAACCCACTCCTAGTTCGTCCCAGACTGAGTTGCTCCCACACATGCCCTGGTGTTGCCATGGCCCTCCCCTTACCACATTCCTTTCTGGGAGTAGATAGCCCATTCATCTGTCCCTCTAATGACCTCTGAGCTCCCTGGGAATAGAGTCAGTGCCTCATTCAACACACTGCAGAGTTCCACCAAAATGCAGTCACACAAGGTATGGTGATGGTATCCCGTGGAACCCAGTTCTGAAACACCATTCCAGCTGCTCTCATTGCCTAACCTGAACCCTAACTCTAACCTCCTCCTAGCCCTAACCTCCTCCTAAACATGCTGCAGTGAACTTTCTGGAGAGGCAAAATGCCTTTTTGCATTAAGAATCACTCTCTACTTACTTGCCTGGCTCATCCATATGTTGGTATGGCAGGTTTTGGGGGATTAAATATGGAACTGCCTCATCTCTGACAGAAATATCCCCCATGTGAGAGCAGTTGGCATCCATTGATATTCTGATGCAGAATTTGTCTTACATTTTTAAAAGATTTCTGCTGCAAACATGATTTTGATGAAGGGAAGAGATTGGAAGTGTTTATGTAAAATAAGGCTAGTTTTCATTTATGGTAAATTTTCACATGCTGAGAAGAAAATAGCACAACTTGACAAAAACAAGGCCTTCTATGTGCTGCCCATATGAAGCGTGCATGTAAACAGCCCAACAAGGGCACAGCCGTGGAGGTCACAGCCAAGGTGGCAGGGAGGACCCAGGGTAGAGAGGCAGTGTGTCCTGGTGGTTCTGAAGTCGATGTTGAGTGTGTATGCCAATTTGCCCACTTCAGTGAGTGATTCTGAACAAGTCTGTAAGTTTCAGTTTTCTCATCTGCAAAATGAGAATAACAGTTTCTATTTCACTGAACTGTGGGTAGGGTTTCGCTGTATTAAACCATATTGTTTCTGGCACATAGTGAGCATCACATACATGTTACCTGAAGACAAATACTGATAGAGGCTTTAGTGAACACAAAGATAATGCATTCTGGACAGAAGCTTCCCTTTGTTCTTCCCTGGGAAGAGCAAAAGAGTGTGAGAAATGAACAGGAAGACTTCCCTGATGTCCCTGCCAAAGCTGACACCACCAAAACAGCAGAGAGACTCCAGACCATTCAGGGAACCCCAGGTCTCAGACAGAAGGAAAGCAAATAGCGTCATCTGAAGGCCTGCAGCAGGTAACTGACAATGATTGCATGGTTCTCAGCAGGCCTGTGGTGGAGCAGTAGGGCGTGGCCACAAAGAACTTCCCCTGTCCAGGCAGGATGAGTGAGTGCAGGCAGGCGCAAGGGTCTGGCCCAGGTGCTTGAGGAAGGGGCTTACTGGCTTCGGGTGCCTGCAACTCTAGCTCCCTATTGTTTTCTATTGCCTGAATCCTTATAAAAGGGTTTCCAAGGTATAGCAGGAAAAAATAAAAAATAAAAAAAGACTGCTACCTGGCTCAGTGTCACAGATACTCCCAGTTATAAGCCACGTCACTATCATCACTCTTCTAATAGTGCTAATGATGACAACTGTTAGTAAGCTTCTACTACATGGTAGCCACAGTGTGAAATGCTGAACATAAACGATGTCATTCAATTGCCACAAACCCCTAAAAGCTATCATAATGCCAAGGGTAGGCATCACTGTCTGAACCCCTTGTGAGCAGGGTCAGCACTGAGCAGCGGGGTGTACCCCACTTAGACCTCAGGAGTCTATGTGAGCCCCAGCACCACATACCCCAGACACTGCTGTCACGGAGCCCTGAGGCCAGCTGCCAGACCCTCTGCCAGTCTGCACTGTGCTTCTCAAGTCCTGGGGACCTGACCTGCATTTTCCTCTGCAAAGCAGCCCACTTTTCACAGAGAAGTATCTGTGGCCTATGTGACTGACTGGGTCACCCTAGGGACAGTGGCTCTCAGTCTATTTTCCCTACAAGACACAGCTGACCGTCCCTCCAGAAGTCACTGCTGCCATTTCCGTAGTACTAAAGGTGGCTATACCTCTCCCACCAACTCAGTACATAAGCGTTTAACAGTGAAGTTGTCATACAAATGACCTCAAATCCCCCTCTTAAATCATTTTTAAAAAAGTAAATCACCTGCAAACTCATAATTTTCACCATTATTGTGACATTTCACAAACGTTGGGGGACCAGGGTGAAACGAAACATTATTAACAATCATTCCTTCTCCTCTGCTCTCCTTTCTTCCTCTGGTTCCTCCCTTGGGAATTTTTCTAGCCTCATTCAACTGCAAGATTCCTCCATGATCACCATTACTTAAAAAAGAAAAACACCAAAAATACAAATAAATTCAAAGATCCTGAAAATAGTATTACCACACTAGGCATGTATCTATGAGTTCTATCTTCAGAAACAAACAGTTGAACAAAAATCAAAATTCAAATACAGGTAAGTAGACAAAGCCAAAAGGCAGACAGAATTACCATCCATTTGTGATGACATGTGGTGAATACAGTTCAATTCAACAACCCCAGTGGAAGACCTTTGACATTCCCGGTCCCCTGCTGAGCCCCCAAGGATATGAAAAAACACAGCACCTGCCCCCAAGATCAAGAGAAAAGAGATCGGTGCGGGAGAAATCGCTATATGACAGGAGTCACAGTCAGAAGGCTGTGGGGATGTAAGCCAGTGGCAGAGGAGAACTCTAGACAGAAGGGCTGGAGCTGGAGGGAAAGGCGAGGGGGCTCTCAAAAAGGGATCAGCCTAGCTAGGGTGACAGGGAGAAGAGACACCATCCTGGGCTGGAGGTCAAGCCTGAAGCAAAGGCTGTTGAGAAGGGAAGGTTTCTGGGATTTTTCATGACCAGGAAGAAGAGGATCACAGAAACCCATGAAAAAGGGGAGTAAGCTGAAGAAATTTTTTGAGCGTATCTGCA
This sequence comes from Dasyprocta punctata, assembly GCA_004363535.1. Taxonomy (NCBI): domain Eukaryota; kingdom Metazoa; phylum Chordata; class Mammalia; order Rodentia; family Dasyproctidae; genus Dasyprocta; species Dasyprocta punctata. The sequence goes on along the minus strand of RJWM01011689.1, from coordinate 31,082 downwards.
GGACATCCAGCAAACAGTGCTGCAGCGACAGGGAGTCTGAGCTTGGGGACGACGTCCCCTGCAGATGTTGGCAGGGCAGCACGAGGCTCCCACGTGGCTTGCAGGGATGTGGAAGGTGCTTTGATGTGAGGTATCAGTGGGCACCAGGTACATCTCTGCACCTAAACTGTGCGGGAAGCTGCACCTTCACCTCCTTTAATGATCAGAATGAGACTTTCTACCTTATAGAGGAGGAAACAGAGGCTCGAGAGTAAAGTGCTTTTCCTAGTCCTCCAAGCTGGTTATCACCAGCCCAGGGTTGTTGGTTTCTAAAGATTACCTGATACCTCTGAAAAGACTCCCATAATTGACCAATGCAGAGACAATGGAGTTCACAGGGTAGTGGCTAGGGTGAAAGGGGACTAGGAGGACAGAAATAGTGCTGCAGACGGACTTAGGCAGGAGTATAAAATCCTCCACCTTCATTTCAGGGAGCAGTCAACTGACAGCTAAAGTGAAGAATGTGAGATTTTCCTCATGTAACCTCTCCAGACCCAACACTAGAACAGACTATGGAAGGTTCACTTTGATGGAGGGGCTTTGCCACTGCTGCCTGCAAACCCATGGAATTGCTGTCAACAAAATCATGCAGTTAAATATGTAATCAGCAAATAATTTGCTCATTCATCCATTCATCCATCCATCCACTCATTCATCCATTTATCCAGCTATCCTAGTGTAACTTGTGGGCTAAACATAAGCTTAAGCATAATTTTAAGGGTCATAAAGGACCACAGGACACCCTTCGTCCACCAACACTACCTCTAAGAAGATACAGACATGAACTTTCGCATATGCACACACATCTACACAGACCTGTGTGTGTGTGTGTGTGTGTGTGTGTGTGTTGTGTGGACACATTCAGAAGTGTGAAAGAGTTGCCAAAAGAACTTGAACCCAGCCATTCAAACTGTGAATTATGACAGAAGTAGTTTTTCTCTGATATAAAATATAATTTTCCTACTAGAAGAGAAAAATGATGAACATTTCAGGATGACAACTATGGCGCCATTTCAATGACACTGCCTTGTGCATATCATTAGTCATGTTGTGCTCAAATTGACTGACAAAGGGCTCTTGAATAAAACACAAACTACAGCTTGGGAAGGTGCACTGGACCTTGGTGAGGACTGTGTTTCTCAACCAGCCAGGAGAGGGGCCGAGGGTGTATTGATTGTTTCTTTCTAGAGGCAAACAGTGGGCTCTGGCCTGATTTCTATGATCTTGACTTCCAATTCCAATTTATAGCTGTAATGCTTCAGTTCAAAATCCCAGGAACCATTAGAGTTGAAACCATTTAGAGCTGAGATTTGTTTTTGACATCCTGGGGTCCTGGGGTCTTAGTGTGTGTGTGTGTGTGTGTGTGTGTGTGTGTGTGTCTCACATATAGATACAAAGAAAAAGAAACAAAAGAAATATTAAAATGCTGTTTTAAAGGTTTTGTAAGGCTTCTAGCACATCAAATGGATCTTAGAAAACAATATTTTAATGATTTCTGCATAAACAAATAAAAAACATATGGATTAAATTTCCTTTAAAATATACACATGTAATTAAGGGGAAAAGTGCTTGGCAAAACGTACTTTGTGTTTTATCAAATCTAACATTTGAAAAAATAGGTTGAGACATCTGACAAATTCAAACCCAGGGATCCCGCCCACTCAATGGCAGCATGCACCCTCGGCTTTTAAGCAGGGGACCTAATTTACCTCCTCAGATCTTTGCTCTGTCTCTGGAGTTTGTCGAAAAACCGATTGGATTGTAACGGACAAATTACTTCCTTAGGCTCTTTAACAGTGGCCATGAGTCTTCTTGAAGCCACTTTCTTTTTCGGAGACTGAGTACCCTAGTATAGCACACCCCTGCAGCCCATTCTCAGCCTGACTGGATGCCCTTCTGGGAAGTCTAGCAGATGAAGAAATGGTCTAGACCACTGGTGACAAACCTATGGCACACATGTTATTGTGTTTTTAAGAAAAAAGATGTTAATATTTGGGTTATTTTTTCTAAAGTAAAACCTCAGTACTCAGGTTCAGTTCTAGAATTGGTACTCTGTGACACACAGGTGAGTTTTGCGCTGCAGTCTGGCACTTGGTCTCTGCGAGGTTCACCACCACCAGTCTAAACTCTGTTCTACAGTACCAGCCCCCGCCGGCACCTGTGCTGGGCCAGCTGCTTCTCCCTTAAGCTCTCCACTCCCAGGAACTAAGACTGGGTTACAGCCTATGCCTTTCCTTCCCCTGTGCAGGAGCAAAGCGAAAAGACACTCTTAACTGCAATCTTCACTCACTTCTTCACCTTGAAACACTTATTTCATCTCTACTGTGTAACCTGTCTAGTACTGGGGCTCTTTCCTTCATGAAGCAGACATTCTCTCTGCTCTCTGAGGCGCCAACCCTTAGGGCTTCCCAACACAGCCACCCAGCTCTGGGTCACACACATTCCTTCACCTTGGATTTTCTCCAAACAGGGCCCTGGACTATTCCTTCTTCTCTCTCTCTTCTTCAGTGTGAGCAGGTCCCAGGGTTCTACCACAGACCCTCTCCTAGCAAAGCTGGAAACCACATTTAGCCCATCACCATGGTTTCCATATCTCCTGATGATTCTCACAGCCTCTCACTGCCTGCCCAGCCCGCACAGACTCCATGGCTACCTTCTTGTCTTCTGGAAGAGGGACAGAAGAGTAGCCGGCCCTGCTACTGCTGGGGCTCAGCTTATACTACCCTGTCCTACAGTTCCGCTGTCTAAGACACACCTAAAGGTCCTAACTTCCAATACCATCACCCTGGTGATTAGATCTCAATCTACGCATTTTACAAGGACACATAATGTGCAAATAATAGCACCTGTGTGCCCACTGTGTGCCAGGCATCCTCCTACATGTTTAATTCTCAACACGGCCCCTGAACCCAATCAGTGAGATTGTCAACTTCGATTCATAGAGGACACAAATGAGACAGACACATTTTGTGCAGTAAGAGATGTGCTGGGGGACAGGAGACCAAGGCTGGTGACATGAGGGTCTCATCAGCCTGGTTCTGGGATGTCTGCGATCCTCAGCCTCCTTCTCTATTAGCTGTTTCCTAAGCCATATTCTTTTCTGAAGAGAACACACCCTCAACTTTTTAAAAAAGTTTCTTTTCCACTTAAATCAGTCAGGGCGTGTTTCTGCTGTTTGCAAGCACCGTGGGAACACTGCAGCCCTGGCTGACTTCTCATCGCCCGGGAGGCACAGACATCTGTGGAAATCTATTACACGGAGAGCAGGCTGCGGCGGGTAAAGCGGGCACTGGGCTGGACCGCAGGTTCCCTGCCCTTGGAGAATCCCAAGTGAAGAAGCAAAGGCTGTAGGTGCTGCACCACAGAACAAAGCAGGCCCGGGACAATGGCACATTCCGAAACCACATCTAACTGAAGACCTGAGGGAGCGAGGAGGCTGAGTTTGATCTGCTTTTTAAGAAGGGTCACTTGGATAAGCAGGAAAGGGGAAGGCAAGTATAACAGGCATTAGCAGTAAAACAAGATACAATGGAAGGAAGACAAAGGCATGTTCGGTAAACACAAGGGAGTTCACCTGGGTGGAGACAAGCAGGAGAAAAGGAGTTGATCAACACTAATTATCTTTGACACACACATACGCACATTATATATATATATATATATATATATATACACACACACACACACACACATATGTACACACACCAAAAAATACATAAGCGCAGATGCACGTGCTACAAATATGTGCATGTATACATAAATTTGATACAACTTCAGCATACAAAGTATTTTTAAGTGTTTAGTCTTCTCTGAATCCTCTGCCGATTCATCAATACCCCTCACCAAGACTCCTGTCTCCCGCTTCACTCATGAAGGGCCTGGAGCCGCTCACAGCTCCGCACGTATCAGCCCCCACTCTTCGAAGTCTCCCTGGCAGTAAGACTGACAGGCTGGGGATGCCAGAACGGCCCTCGGCAATGACCTTTTCAGGGGGTCTTGTGGAGAAGCTGCTGTATCAGGCGCCTGAGAACCCTGAGATGCATTCCTGAAGGCCCCAGGAGTGGCTCTTTGAGTTCCCACGGGCAGTGGCTCGGCCTGCCCTGGTGGCACCACCTCTGGTGCTGCAGGGTTGTCAATGTCCTCGACGAAACATTCACAGAGAGAAGCGCTGACCTGGGGCCAAGGAGGCAGAAGCAGACAGGAGGAAGAAGGGAGAGTTTACAACCGCTTTCACCTAGGGCTGGAAATCCCGCCCAAGAACATGACTCAGGGCAGCAGCTTCTAAAAAGTCTCCGACCAGTCTGCTATGTTCCCCCGGCATCCAAACCGCCAGGAGAAGATGGCTTTGTGTGAAATTTCTTGGTTCAGGGAAAGATTTCAAAACTAGGAACAACATAGCCAGGGACCAAGCTTATAGCAAGTTTTGAGGACATGTCATCAGTAACTAGATCTGAGTTGGAGGGCCTTCTAAATATGAAATATATTTCTGCAGCTTGAAAAAGAAAAGACTGTGTAGAGATGGCGTGAATTAGAAACAGGAATTTTCCTGAAGTCCCTTTTCCTGTCTCTTGGGCAGCTATTCCCTACTTGACTGAGACAAGATACGGTGCCCGGTTGCAGTGGCCCAAGCCTGACGAGGTGACAGTCAGGTCTGGGTAGAGAATGACAGGCAAGCTACAGGAGTCATCTTGTCACTGAAGATGACTTTAAATAACATTACTCACATGGCTCAAGTGATTGGACTGTCTATTAGTATTCTGCCCAGTGATTCTCACGAGCACAATTCTATAGCCTGCATGATCAACGGCGGTATGACGACCTTGTGTATTGCTAGCACTGAAAGGTGCAATTATGCCTTTAGCGCTCAAGGTGCAATTAAATCTCTATAATTGTGCTAATGGCTCCAGCAACCTTAAGGCAGCTGTCATATTTTAGACGATCATTCTAAATTGTTTTATGCCTGAAACTGCTATATAAAATCTTGTTAATTTTTCATCTTCTGTTGGGAATATATTTCCTGCTAAGAAGACAGCTTTCCTCCAGCCACACCACCTGAAAGGGGGCAGATTCATTTTGGTTTTCATCAGCTGGCAAGATCATCCTGGAAGACTAATCTCTGAGTCCAGCCCTCCAAGGCTCAATTCTGTTTGTCTCCTTTAGAGTAGAAAATAAAGATTGGGCCACTCGAGAGAACTCTGAAGTTAGCTCAGATTGACGCCATTTCTCTACAGAGGAAGGAGAAGAAAAGACCAATTGTGGCCCTCCTCACATGAACAAGCAGCAGGGTCACTGCTTGGCATATCCACTGTTCCTTGGCTTTCCATGATTGTGACCATTTCATGGAAACTGGTTTGCTTATTATCTCATTACCTGTCTGTTCCAGGCTCAACTGGGAGCACCTTGAGGGAGGCACTGTCCAATAACGCAGAATAATGAATGAACAGTGAACTGCTGCCAATGAATCTTAAGGATGAATAACACGTAAACAAGCCAACAAACAGAAGAGGACCTGACACATCCAGCCACAAGAACAAAGTTTCAGACAGTGAGCTGGAAGACGTAATCATTGACCAAGCTCCTTAAAGAGCACCCTAGATCAATTCAGAAGCTCGATTCATATCTGTGCTATTTCCCAATAATAGCAACAACAGCTAAAATGCACTCAGTACTTTCCGGGAGCTACTGCTTTGCAAGGGGCTAGACATGCATCATGTTACACCCTCTCCGTAACCCTCTGAAGGAGGTGGTTACCTTACGACTACTGTACAAAGAAGGAAACTGAGGTTCAGGGAAACAAAGATACTTGCTTAGAATCACACAGCCCACAAGAGGAAGAACAAGATTCAAACCCGTAGCTCTTTCCTTTGACTATTAGACACTTACTATGAGTCTGAAACTGGATAGGACGATTGATATATGTGAAATGCATGCACCAGTTTCTCAAATGAGCCTCATTCTTCTGTGTGACTAATATGCTATAATGTTTTTTAAAATACAATATTTTTTTAAAATATAAAAATAATAAAATAAATGAAAAAAAATAAACTGGCCACTGACATCTTTGGTACCTTGACGGGACACATTTGTTACCTTGAAAACCACTATGATTTTCTGACTTACTTATCTCAGGTTCTTTGTTAGAAACCTTCCAGGTATGACAAAGTAGTGCAAACTCCTACACCATAATGATGAGGGTAAAAATATTCAGAACAATTTAACAGCAACATTTTGAGTTAGTTAGCCCTCACAATCTCTCAAGGAGGAAGACACAATCGCAGTCCTTGGCCACTAAAATCTCAATTTAAATGGACAGATGGGAATTTTGGGAAAAGAACTCCATTGCCTCTGTGAAGACAGGCTCTGAGGGATACGGCCTGAAAGCTGGGAGCTCCACCCACTGCAGTTCATGCTGCTTTGTACACTGCAAAAAGGTTGGCAGCTGATCCCAGTGCAACCCTAGGAGCTCCCCACCCCTTCAATACCACTCGAGGAAGTGGGGCAGCATGACAGAAGGATTGACACAGGCATTGGCAAGCTGCAGCCTGCAGTTTTAATCTGGCCATCTTTCTTGGTAGATAAAAAATTTCATTGGAAAACAGCCACGCCCACTGAGTTACACATTGTTCAGGGCTGCTTTTGTGCCAGAAAAGCATAGCAGTAGCAACACAGACCCAATGGCTGGCGCCATCTAAGAGTTTACTCTCTGGCTCTTTGTAGAAACATCCTGCTGCCCTGAACCAAGCGTTAGACGGCTTGACGGAAACACCAGCCAGGAAGACAACAGCGCAGGTCTCCAGGAGCAGCAGGTACAGGCCTCATCCACCCAGCTGATGTTTGATGTACACTCAGTTCTTAAGTGCATTTTTAAAAAAAACTGAATAGCCAGGCATGGCGGCACACACCTGTAATCTAGCATGCAGGACGCTGAGGCAGGAGGGTCCCCCAGAGTTCAAGGCCAGCCTGGGCTACAAAGTGAGTTCAACACCACCCTGAATTACAGAACAAGACCCTGTCTCAAAAGCTAAATAATAAGTACATTAAAAAAAAAAAACCGAAGACCGCTGCACAGCCCCAAATAGCCAGCCTGGGTCCCCCAAGGCCCTGCCCCTTTGCCCTGCTGACCGCACAGCAGCAACAGCCTTACCTTTGTTGTACATGTTTGTCGGCACTTGCACGTCACTCAGACTGATGTTCACAGGCAAATTATTAAAATGATCATTGGGGGCTAAGATGAATTCTTTCCCCAGTTCCAAAAAGTTTCCATCTTTGTCTCTTTCGTTTATCAGCACAGCATTGAAGTATTCATACTGAAAGAGATAGACAGGAAATATCACAGGCTGCACGGGGACGGGGGCGGTGAACTCTGGCCTGGGCATTGGCCATGTGCTGCCCCTCTCTTATGGACGCTGACCAGCTCTGATAATCTTGTTCTGTTTTACATACTTCTCTGCTTTTGCAGAGGTGTGATAACACGATATAGATATTTGCCAATGCCATTAAACATTCTTGAAAATCTAGAATTTAAAGGGCTACACAGTACTTTCTTATATGAACATAAAGAAAGTTGCCCTAAAAATATTTTATTCTTTAAACTCTGAAAACAGGCCCTGCTAAAATACAGCTTACATTTAAGTTAAGGGAGGCTGAAAAGCAGCAACAACAAAAACAAGTAAATACATAATCTGTCAGAGCAAAATACTTACTATGAAACAGTAAGAAAGCAGCTATGGAAAGGCAGGATTTTATATGCAGCGCCCAGGGCAGATCATGCTGCTGTGGTGACACTGGCAGAGAGGCCGAGTGAGGAGAAGCCAGGAGGGTGGGAGCCAGAGGAAGCAGCCCATGTGGAGCGGCCGGCAAGGGAAGGCTCTCGGGTGGGAATGTGCTGGCACCTTCACAAACGGCTATGTCAGCATCATGTAACACACAGGGATGTTCCGTTTGTACCAGGAATTATTCTAAGCTTTTCACACGTTAACTCATTTCATTCTCCTAATAATTTCATAAAGTAGGCTTTTATCCGAATTCCCAGTTTCCAAATAAGGAAACTGAGGTACAACCAGAGCCAGAATTCAAACACAATCTCTTTCCAGAATTTGTATACCTTTGGAGCAATCTGGTAAGATAGTCAATGGAAGGTATGGTAGGAAAACAGATGAGGGCCTTAAAAGAAACATGATTAACATGATAAGGGCACTCAGAGAAAAAGTGGCTAATACATAAAATATGTGCATAATATAAGTGGAAAGGTAAAGATTTTGCCAGAGAGTTAACATTAAAGGCCAGAAAGATAAATGATACAACAGAAATGAGCACTGCTTCCAAGGACAGCTCACCAAGAAGCCTGTATGGGGTCAGTAGAAACATGTCAAATAGAAAAGGAAAGGGAGAAAAATCACCAAATATCCAAGAACTGTGAAAAAAGTAGTATCGATGTACCTGGAATTCTAGAAAGAGAAGAGAGAAAGGAGTTGGGCGCAGTGTACACTCCTGATATCCCAGCACTTGAGAGGCTGAGACAATAGGATCACTGTGAGCTCGAGGCCAGCCTGGCTACATAGTGAGAAGCTGTCTCAAAAAATCAAAATTAGAAAAAGAGAAAGGAACTGAAGATATATTTGAAAAAATAATGGCTGAGTATTTTCCAAAATTAATGACAAACACCCAACCACACATACAAGCTGCTCACAAAACATTAAGCACAGTAAAAACTATGGAAAAATCAGTAAGTGCATATTATATTTAACCTACAAAAAGTGCAGTGGTACCTCAGTTCATGAACTTAATTTGTTCTACAATTTTGGAAAAGATGGCCGTCATTCCGTTTGTCACCTGACACAGAGTTTGCAAACAAAAACAAAATTTTGCTAAATGTTTGTTTGCAAGCCAAATTGTTTGCAAAGAAAAGCACTCATGAACTGAGGTACCACTATAAAAGGTAAAATCTTAAAAAAAATCTTGTAGAAAAGCAAGGGTAAGTATTGCATCAGACTTCTCTTCAGGAACTATGTAAACAAGCAAGAGACTAGAGTGAGTTATTTAATATTCAAAGAAAAAAAACCACATGATTTATAATTCAATATCCAACAAAATTATCCTTCAGAAGTAAAGGAGAAATAAAGATTAAAAAAAATTGAGAGAATTTGTTGATAGTAGACCTGGCTTGTAAGAAACATTAAAGTTCTTAAAAGACAAAGAAAACTATAGAGGTCAGAGGTTCTGATTTAAGAAAAAGAAGAGTATTATGATAAAGATAAATGAAGGCAAAATACTTAATCTTTCTTATTCTTGATTTATCTAATACCTAATACCTTGTTAAAAAATATTATTGGGTGAAGCCAAGCATAGTGATACTCGCCTGTACTCCCAGCACTTGGGAAGCTGAGGCAGGAAGATCGTTGAGAGTCCCAAGCCAGCCTGGGTTGCATAATGAGCTTAAGGCCAGCCTGAACTTCAAAGCAAGACTCTGTCTCAAAAAAAAAATTCATCATACCACAGCAATATATGTGCACCTATGTTTATAGCTGCACAGTTCATAATAGCCAGATCGTGGAAACAACCTAAATGCCCCTCAATTGAGGAATGAACCAAAAAGATGTGGTATTTCTATATAATGGAATACTACTCAGCTATAAAGAATGATAAACTAGATACTTTTACACTTAAATGAATGTGCCTTGAAAATATACTTATCAGTGAACTAAATAAGTCACACATATGTAACCATCGTATTGTTGCACTTGTGTGACAAACTGAAAGAAAATCTACGTATATATATAAAAAATTACTTAAGATAGCTAAAGAAAAAGAATTTTCAGTGGAAAGTAGTTTTCACAGGGTCATTGTCAAATTTCACTTTTACTGTAAATTGTTCTTTTGAAAAAAATATAGCATTCATAACACTTGTGTTTCTTGCCAATGTTTTTCTTTTTTGTTATAAAATAAAATAAAAATAAATAAATTATTGGATGATTGTAGCTTATGGCTAAATAAAACAAATAACAGTAGTGTTATAAGGAACTGGGCGGGGGGGCAGAGAAGACTCTGTACTATGGTTTGAGTAAGTCCCTTCCAAAATGTAGGTGTTCTCAATGTGATAGTATTAAGAGGTGGGAATATCAACGGGTGACTAGTTCATCAGGGCTTCTTCCTTATAAATGGGACTAAGTGCCAGGAAAAGGCTTGCTGAGGGTAGCTCATCTCTTTTGCTCTTCTGTCTTCTGCAGGTGAAAATTATTCCTCCTCATCCACAGAATGCAGCATCGAGGCACTGACTTCACAGGAGGGAGGTGGAGGGAAGGAAAGCAAAAAGGATCAAGATGCAATACGCACATGCAACGATTTCCGTGATGAGGGGATTACGTCTTACAAACATATACTAATAAAAAATACACTTTTTTAAAGGCACTATCCCAGGAAACGAGAAAAGTCCTCACACAACATTAAACCTGCTGGTGCCCTGATCCTTGATTTTTCAGACTCCAGAACTTTAAAAAAATAAATTCCTATTCTTCATAGTTTACTCAGTCTCTGGAATGGTTACAGCAGCACAAATAAGCAAAGGCACTCGGTTGTGAGGTACCTGCACTACTCCTGAAGTGGTATAGGTTTACTTAAAAGTGAATGTAAGTTAAAATTAGAGCCTCAAAATTAAAATTGCAAGTTGTAAATGTATATTGCAAACTCTAGAGAAACCACTATAATAATTTTTAAAGAAATTATGTTAATAAAGGAGAGAAAATTCAGTCATTTAGGATGTTTCATTAAAACTACAGAAAGCAAAAAAAGTAAAAGAAAACAGAAACAGATAGGGTCAATGAATAGGAAACAACTATGAATATGCAGACATACTAATCTTACTACCGTAATAATCACCTTCAATGTGAATGGCCTACATATACCATTTTTAAAAAGGAGATTGTCATAGTAGATAAAAAACAAGATGCACACAAAAGGATAAATTTGAGTCATTTGTAGGAAAATGGATGCACCTTGAGACCAAAATGTTAAATAAGTCAAACATGTAAGCTTAAATATCACATTGCTTCTCATATATGAGAAACCCAAAATATTAATAAAGAGAAAAATAAAAGATAAATAATAGGAGATCTTTTTCAAATAGGAAGGGGATGAAGAGATGGAGGGAGAGAGAGGAAGGGGCAGGAAAAATGCATTAAAAAATTGAACCAACTCCCCACAAAAATACAATCATTAGGTAAAGTGAACATGTATTAATGAAAAATAAAAACTGGAAAAAGAAAATTGAAATAGGTTTAAAAAAGAAAGACAAAAACGAGACCTGACTATATTTTTTTAGATGAAACTGACTTTAAACATAAAAAAAAATAGAAAGATTAAAAGTAAAGGATATAGAAATACAGAAATATATACTACATGAGAAAAAAAATTTAAACCTGAAGTTGCAGTATTAATTTGGAGACTTTGGAACAAGGAAAATTATTATAGAAAAAGATGGACACTATTTAATTACATGGCTGTAAATTCTTAAAGAGGAAATAACAACTATGCATGTGAGATTAACAACAAATCATTAACATATGCAAAGCAAAGACCAAAAGACCAAAAGAACTTCAAGGAAAAATGGATAAATTCTCTTGCACTGATGACTTTAGTAGCTTTTTATTAGGTATTGACAGACTCAGTAGGCAAAAGTTGGTAAGAATAGAGGTGAGCTGAAGAGCACCATCAGTAGGACTTTATTGACATTATAAAATAGTCATCTAATGAGCAGTGCGTGAGGCTGCTTGCTTAGAACATTTATGTTAGGCCATAAAACAAACCTTTACAGATTTAAAAAAAACATACAGCAGACAAAGTATGCCAACACAGGTCTAGATCGATCAACTACGTTTCTACTTTTGGAAAGTAAAAATGAAGATCACATTAAATCTAAAGTAAGCAAAAAAAATTGAAATCATTTTCAGTTTAATCTGCAGAAAATACATCAATAAAATTGATAAAGAAAATCAATAGAGAAAATTCATGAAACCAAACTGCTTCTTTGAAAAGATTTCTTACATTGAAAAGATAAAAGACTAAATCAGCAAAAGGGACATACACGCAACGCAAAGTCCTGAGGAAGCCAGGCTCCGTCCCAGTGCAATCACGCAGGTTTCATCTGATGCCTCCAGTAATGAGTCGCGACAACACATTTCAAATGGTGTCTACCAGGGAAGATCAACAGAGACTCAATTTTCAGGACTTTTATTGATGGCTATTCATCTCGCAACACTGTTTTCCAACTAAATCAACTTGGCAATTACACAACTCTGTAGCAAAAAACTGTGCAGTCCAGTCCTTTCCAAAGTATACAGTAGACTACCAAAGAAATTTCAATAAATTAAAAATGTCTGAAATCCACTTAGTATGTTCTCTTACTATAATGGACTAATTTTAGAAATAAATATATGATATCGATATGTAAATATAAATGATATCTAGATATCTAATAAAAGATAATATCTAGAAAAGTCCTAAGGATTTGGAAATCTTAAACTATATCCTCGATAATATATGTAAAAAGGAAGAAAGTGTCATGGGAAATTGCAAAATATTTTAAAATTAATCACAATGAAAGCAACACACTAATATTTGTGAGACATAGCTGCAGAGAAAATTTGACAAATTGAAAACCTTATAGAAGAAAATTTCAAGAGGAATACACCACCCTTAAGATTGAACCTGGCCAAGCGTGATGGCATGTGTCTGTAATCCCAGCACTCAAGAGGCTGTGGCAGGAGGACTGCTACAAGTTCAAGGCCACCCTGGACTACAAAGTGAGTTCAAGGCCAGCCTGAAATGTACAATGAAATCCTATCTCAAAAAGACAAAAAGTGAAAAAAAAAAAAAGATTGAACCTAAGAAGCCTTCAAAAAGGAGAATAAATTAAATATTAAAGAAAGAAATTAACATAGAAAAGAGCAAAAGAAAACAAATAGAAATAAAAACAATCAATGATATATAAAAAGTTGGCCTTTTAAAATAATTAATGAAAATATAAAGCCCTAACTAGATGATGCTGTGGTTTGGAAGTGTTCCCGCAAAGCCCATATGTTAAGGCCTGGTCACCAACCTGTGGTACTACTGGGAGGTGGGAGAACCTTTATTTAAGTGGTATGGTTTACTGAGACGAAATAAGATGACTGGAAGCATGCCAGGGAGGGAACACTGGGACCCCAGCCCCTCTCCACCCTCTGTTTGCTCCTCAGCTGCCAAGAGGTGGACAGGCCTCTTCTGCTGCATATACCCGCCATGATGTACTATGCCAGCACAGGTCCAAAGCAACAGGGCTAGATGACCATGCACTGAAACTTTTGAAACTGTGAGCCAAAATAAACCTCTTCTTTTTATATAGCAGCATCTCCGCACTCATCAGTAATGGGTTCTGGGAGGCTCCATAAGTAGCAAAATGACAAGTACCACATTATTCTGGTGAAGGGTAGAAAGTCACAAGAACATTGAGACTAACAAGTTCTACCTTGTGCATCAAGTACCAAACAAACGAGTGCTAGGACAACATTTTCATGTCAAAATGCATCACATACCAAATTCTACAAGTCTCAATGTAAGACTATACATTGATTATCTCAAGTATTTTGTCACAATGATATAAAACTGAAAGAAACAGATTGGGGAAAAAGGAAGAAAGCATCAAATACTATCAGAACCACTATCGGAAATGAAAGGGGAAACATTACTACAGGTCCTTTGGATAATCAAAAGATAAGGGAATGTTATTTTGTGCTAACAAATTCATTAGCTTAAATATAAAACTTCTTGAAAAATAAAAATGACAAAAATTATTACAAGAATATAAAGATGGCTTGTTCTATCCATACAAAAGACATCGATGCTACAATTAATAGCCATTCCAATATACGTAAGCAAACTACTGTACTCTACATTTGCCGAAGACCTAGTAGACTGCTCTCCTTGAATGCAGAACTATTACCTCCGCATTGTTTAAACTGGGCCCTGACTCCATGTACTGATATGCACAGAGCTGGCTATGTTATTTACTTATCCCTTCAACTGGCTCTAAGTAATGCAAATAAGGCTAGCTAAGGTACTGATACGTAATCTTTAAGGTCAACTGACAATTTCCTGCATCCTTGCATTGTGTTCCCTGTTAAATGGTTGAACGCAGAGTGATGGCAGAGCCACTCAGGTCCAGAAATGTCAACTGGTACAAGCCTCAAAATAAAAGGCCATGACTTCCCAGGGTAAAAGTTACATATCACAGAAACTGAAGCAACAGCATCCTAAATATATTTATATGCTATCCCAATCGAGTTATGCAGACTGGCCTTTCTGCATATCCTTCTCCCTGCATTTTGCAGAGGTGCTTGCTGTCTGCCTGGCTAGTTCAGCTCACCTTGCTCACTTAATTCCCACCATCCTCACTGTCACTCATCCTTGAACCATTCCCTTCTTCATGAGATAATAGATTCTGGGAACCGCCAGAGCCTTTGTCCATATATCCTCGCTTGGATTGGACTTAGGACCCCTTGGCTATCCACAACTTTGAATATGTCTTAGTGTCTTTACTCTCGCTGTGAGTTGCACTGGGGGTAACAGATTGGAATTAACTTGCCGGAATTCCAGTAACATTTCAATGTGATGACAAATATAACTTCCTAGATTGTGAAGAAGACTGGAAAAGGGATTACAATATTTGGATTACAATATACAATATTTGGATTGCCATATTCAATATCTGGATTATAATACATGTGTACAGGCCTTAACTAGTGAATTATATCAAATATATAAGAACCAAAACACAAATGATTTTATATAGACTCCTTTGGAAAATTCCAGGACAGAATACTTTCTAACGTATTTAATGAAGGTAGTATAGCCTTGACATCAAAACCAAATAAAATAATTTTTAAAATTATACAACAATATTCCTCATTAAACTAGAGGCAAAAACTTCCAAATACTGAAACAAATCCACCTATAATTAAAATATAGTATCTCTCAGGAATTCATTGTTGGTTTAACATTTGAAAAATCAAAGTAATTCATATTACATTAACAAACCAAGAATAAATATCATATGATCAAATAGATGTAGAAAAACACCAGACAAAATTCATTTTTCATTCATCATATAAATGCTCAGGAAATTAGAAATGGGAATAATATCTTCCATTTGATAAAGAACATTTACAAAATATTCTACAACTAACATTACACAGTTGACCCTCCTTATCTGTGGATTTAACATCACTGGTTTCTACCAACCAGAATCAAAAGTATTGGTTAAAAAAAAATTGTACTGAACATATACAGACTTTTTTCTTGCAATCATTCCCTGAATTCAGCATAAAAAATATTTAAACTGCACTAGATAATATAACTAATCTAGACATGAATTAAAGAAAGATGTGCATAGGTTATGAACAAATACTGCAAAACTTTATATGAAGTAATTTATCATCTATAGATTCATCCTGCCACCAAACCCTCACAGATATTGAGGGATGACAATACTTGAAACACTGAATTGTTTTCCCCCTCAGATTATAAACAAGGCAGAGATATTTTTTCATTCTTACTAAACATTAATTATACTTGTGGTCTTGGCAAAGAAAGTAAGACAAATAAATAAATAAAATCTTTTGATATTAGAAACAAAAATGTCTTTAATTGCAGAAAACATAATTATCTGTATAGAAATCCCAAAGGAAGCCACATAATATACTCTAGTAAAAAATTCGTCAAAGTCACAGGATAGAACATAAGTACAAGCCAGGTATGGTGGCACACCCCTGTAATTCCAGCCCTTGGGAGACTGAGGCATAAAGATCGCTGCAAGTTTGAAGCCAGCCTGGGCTGCAAAGTGAGTTCAAGGCCAGCCTGAACTGCATACAGAAACCTTGTCTCGAAAAGAGAAAAAAAAAAAAGTACATACATACATATAGTTATATATTAACAAAGAACAATTAGAAATTGAAAATAAGAGCAATTGCAACAGCATAAAAAATATCAAACACTTGGCTATAAATTTTTTAATATGTAGAACCCCTGGAAACTACTAAGCCCTGAAAACTTCAAATTTGTTGCGAGAAATTAAAGAAAACTTACATAAATCAAGAGGGATACCTTGCTCAAGAATTTGTTTTCCAGATGATTTTCCTTTTTTTATTTTACTTTTTTTTTTTTTTTTTTTTTTTTTGGTATGGGGGATCCAACTCATGACCTCGTGCTTGCTAGGCAGGCACTGTGCTGCTGTTGCTCAAGAATTAGAAAACTCCCTATTAAGATGCTGATTCTTCGTAAAGTGATCTACAAATTCAAATCTTGAGAAAATATCAACAATCATTTTATAGAAATTGCCAAGCTGATTTTAAGTTTCATATAGACATCAAAGGGACCTAAATTTCTAAGACAATGCTAAAAAGAAAAAAAAAAAAATTCAAGGACTCACATTCCTGCTTCTAAGCCTTACTGTAATCAAAACAGTGTCATATTTGCATTACGATAGTCCAGAAAGATCATAAAGAAAAAAGTCAAGGAATAAAGCCACACATACAAGACAACTGATTTTCAGTAAAGGTGCTTCAATGAGAAAAGGATTTTCAATAAATCGCACTAGAACGGATATTAAATATATATAAAAAAAATCCTCATGTCCTAACACATCATACACATATTAATTCAAGGTGAGTGGTAGACTTAAAAGCAAAAACAAACCTCTAATATTTCTGGGGGAAAAACATAAAGAATACACACTGATTACTTAGGATACAGGAGGCACTTTTAATTTTAAAAATTCATAATTTGGACTTTATGAGAATTCAAAACTTTTGATTATCAAATTCACTTTTAATAAAGCAAATACAAAAGCTACTGCTAAGGAAAAAGTGTTCATAGGTCAATAATTTCACAAATCATTTGCACTCAAAATATGTATTAAACTCCTATAACTCAACTTAAAATGTCAGCAATAATATGGATTCATGTTACAGAGAGAGTTTAATGCAGACTAAAATGTGTTCAGCATCATTAGCCATCTGCAAAATGCAAAATAAAACCCCAACAGATGTCATTTTATACCTATACAAAAGCTAAATTTAAAAATCCTGATACCTAACATAATGTGTAAGACAGAACCATCGGAACTTGTATATATTGCTTGTGAAAACATAAAATGCCATGAATAATTTGGGGAAAAAAATTTGCAATCTCTTGTGAAGTTCAACACACAGTTTTATGACCCAACAATTCCACTCCAAGGTGGGAAAATGAAACATGCCCACAAAAGTATTTAAGTGAATGCTCATTTTTTAAAAAGCCCTGTTCATAATACCCAAAAACTAGAAAAAACTCAAAGGTTCATTAACAGAGAAAGGGATAAACAAATCTGTGATATATTCATCCAATGAATTACTGCAGAATTTAGGGACAAATTATGCTGACACTCAAAATGGGAATGAATCTCACAAACATGAGTGAAAGAAACCAGACCCAATGATTCCATTTACACAATGCACTGGAGCAGGCAAGATAATTGCTCCATTGTGATGCCAACTGGGCTGTTGCTGGGATAAAGGGCAGTTGTCACCTGGGAGAGAGAGGAGAGTTTCCCCCAGTACTGGACACCCTGTGTCTTTACAAAGCAAGGTTTATTCAGCCTGGGTGTCACCATTTCTCACTATACATTGGATTGTATGGTGAAGAACTGTACATTTTACTATATAGGAATTAATGCCTCAAAACATTTAAGTCACAAAGAAAGTCTGAATGTTTTTTGAATGATTAATTTAATGACTTTACAGAAATAGAATTCAAATGAACGAATTCCATTCCTCACCATTTTTTAAAGGACAATGTACTGCCCTATGGCATTAAGAAACAAAAGAAGCCGTATCTTCTGATAAAACACCATCTAGGGGAATGCAATAAAACACCACCTAGGGGAATACCTTACCATGCAGAAAACCTTGACCAACCCATGAAGGGCCCAGAGCAAAGGAGAGGAAAGTCCCTTCTCAAAGAGCTGCTTTATAGGAATCATGTCAGTAGCACTTCTCACCCCAGCACCCTATTAAGGAAAGTCCTGCTCTTCCATAGACCCAAGTATTCCACAGATTCTCAACACTTTTGCAAACTGCAATCTTCACTTTCATTCTCTCATTTACAGTAGCTGGAAGTTACATTAACAAAACAAAGCCTTGGCCCACTGGGTAAAGGACAATGCAGTGATGTTCACCCACAGGGACTCGGAGGCATTCTAAATTGCCATTTAATTGAGTAACTCTCACAGCCCAGAATGCAGATGCAGTAAGGGTGGAAACAGAAGCAGGGCTTCGCTCCTGGGCAGTCACTGCTTACCCTGGACGATTGTGTGGTCTGCTTCTCCTCCCCAAATCCATTTGTCTGTCTGTATTGATTTTCAAAAGGCTGATTCAGTACAAACAAGAAGATTCATTTCTCAGTCCTTGGAATGTATTGCTATAATGATGAGGCTCAGTGGCTTTGTCTATATGATTGATTGAGGAAAAGATATGTTGGGTCCGAGTCACCTCAGTATTTCTGAATGCTTGTCACCCATGGGGTCAGAGTAAATTAATTCTTTTGTGAGTGTTATCTGATGACCTACTATGTGTGACAGGGGCACAAAAGGAACTAATCCAGGGAACAAAATGTGGCATATAAAATACCAGGGGCAAAGTGGTGAGTATTATACTGTATTCACAGAAGCTGGCCCATCCCCAGGCTTGGAATGTGGCACTTCAATGAGTAAGTGTCTAAAGTCATTCAATACAGGAATGGGCAGACTTTCTCTGTCAAGGCTCAGACAATAAATATTGTAGGCTATGCTTGGGCTCCAGACAGTACTATTCCCCTGTGCTGTCACAGCCTAATGAGACAGCCACAGACAGACAACACGCAATGAACAACAATTCTGCAGATTCCTCAAGGGCTGGCAGGGTATCCTGCTTGCCCATAGTCTCTCCTTTCAATGCCACTGACAGAGAAGTTGGCAATTTTCAGCTGTGAAAGGGATGTCACTAGGGTCCATCTTCACACTCAGCAGAAAGTATCACTAGATGGTGAGAAATCTCAGTTTGTTGCCCTCCCTGATGGCTGGTGGTGCTGGCCTGTGTGTGTGTGGAAGGCTCCTGAGACAGCATCTCAGCCAGAGGGAAGGATGCCATCCACTGAATTGTGAGCCAGTCTTTCCCATACCACCCACATCCTTGAAAACTCATCACTTTCCAGTTTAGGGGTTGGCAAACTTTTTTTTGTAAAGAGCCAGATAGTAAATATTTTAGGTTTTGCAGGCCAGACCATCTCTGTTGCAATATTCAATTTGTGTATTTTAGTGAAAGCAGCCAAATGCAATACATAAACAAATGGGTGTGGCAGTGTTCCAATAAAACTTTATTTACAAAAACAAGCAGCTGGCATAAGATGCCCTGCAAAACCTAATTTCTTTGAACCCAGCCCTGATTTCATCTCTGCTCATTTCATGTGAGAGTCACTTAATCTCATACATACATCAAGAAATTCTAAGGCAGTGCTTCTCAACTCTGGCCAAACCTCAGAACAATTAAATCCAACCCTTAGGTGGGTCTGAAGCATCAGGATTCTTTCAGTCTCCCCAAGGGTGCAGGTATGAAGCCCAGGAACAGACACTGTGGCTTCTGCTTCCCCTTTCTGTTGGGAAGTTGCATAACAGAACTCCAAAACACCCCTGCAACGACCTGATCCACAGGCCGGAAGTATCCATCCCATACATCTCGGCTTGGGAACTGAATTTTCCCTGGGAAGCCTCCTAATTGTTTCCTGTGCGTGCATGCTGCAGAGACAACCTACTGTGAACTCCCTGAGAGGTGGCCTGTGCTTCTCTTTACACTCATTTGTCACTGAACCTGATGATAAGAGCAACTCATAAAATCCAGCCTGAAAGTTGATACAGCGAATTCATTCTGCAACAAAGCCAGTGCCTATTCAGTAAGTTACTGTATTGCCCAGGGCTCCCCAGAGAAAGGGAAGAGAGAGATAAATAGGTAGGAAGGGAGGTTGTGAGCAGGGAGATTAATGCATAGATAGGAAGAACAGGATAATCAAGCACAGGATAACTGAATATACATTCCTTATGTGTGCCTCCGTCTTCTGATCTGCAAAACTCCTTCACTACTGTGTAGCAGGTTCCTACCACAGCACCTGGCCAACACAATATAAGAGGCATGCACGGTGATGGGCTCCATCCCACTTGCAAGGCTCAGGGCTCTCCCACTCCATCTGAAGGCTGTCTCCTTCCCAGCAGGTTCCTTGGCCTTTTCCTTCATGGTATTCATCCCACTGAAATCCTTAGAGGTTGTGTTTTGCATGGTGACACAGGCTGGAAGACACAGGCCTCCCTGGATTTCTGGGGATATCAGGGCCTTGTCAGAGACAGCAGTCCCGTTCTCACCTCTGTACCTCTGCTGTTCAGCCGATGCCTGGAGGCCCTTGGTCCAGGACAGTGGTATGAATGAGTGGATGAATCTTCCAGATCTGCACCTCTTAGGAAAACACTTCCATGTTTCACCACCAGCTAGGAAGACCCTTCCCTCTCCATCTCCACAAGTTAGTTCCCAGCCAGGAGAGAAATCTGATGCCCATGCAGAGGCTCCTTCTACTTGGATTTACCCTACATCCCTTCCCAAAGCAAGATACCAGCCAGGCAAACCGATGTGGCCGTAAGAGCAAGAGCTTGGGAGCTGGATGCACAGGGATGACTCTGCGCTTGCTTTCTAAGGCAACCTGGTTTCTGCTTCTGTCAGGTGACAGTGGTGACCCTTTCCTCCTCAGGTCTTCCTGAGGATGGAATGGCATAAAATGCACAACAGCAGGGGGTACAGGGCCTGTAGCAGGCTCCCTGTCTGTTTGGTTTTCTTCTCTTTAGCTTCCTTTCTCCCCTTTCCTGCTCTGGGATGATGGCCAGCCTTTTACAACTTAGATTATAAAATAAAAATTAATAGGAATATTAGTTCTGAATGAGCCAAGTAAATATCTAACTCTCTGCGCAAGCATATCCTGTGTGAAAGTGACATATATCACTACTTAGCCGAGGCCCTCTCCAAAGGTCTAGTGCCATCTGGTTACTGCTCAATAATCTCATTTTCTCTTCATATGTGAAAATTGATTTTTAAATGATCTGTTCCAGAATATTTCTAGGTATTAACATTACATTAACTCACTGAGAATTCCCCAAGTGTCACAGTTCCTTTAAAAAAAAGCAGATAATTAATATCCTTCTCCCAGCCATCTGGAATCTCCAGCCTCTGAGAATATTCAAGTCCAAGTACTAATGGGCTCCTTAACAAGCCACTTACACAGGCCTTGGACTGCTGCCTGCTGCAGGCTAGCTGGCCCCTGGGCATTTAATTCTAAGAGCCTCAGAGTAGAGTATCTAACTCCAACACACTGGATTCAAATCCCAGCTCTGCTGCTGAGCCAGCATCTCTTAGTCCATCCATAAAATGGGTTCACAGCCACCCACACGATAGTGTAGTCATCGTGAAGAATAAATGGACAAAGGGTGAAAAGTACTCAGATCAGTGCCTAACATACAGTAGTGGATTCGACTATCTAAAACTGCCTCTCTGTAGGTCAAAAGTGGTTACACATTAGAGATTTCATCCAGTTCTATCAGCATTTCAAAAGATGGCAGCAGGCACTGTTGTGACAGAGTTGCTTGACAGGGAGGCAGAGAAACGCTTGCAAAGATAAGAAGAGAACAGCACTGTCTCCCACATCTGAGCCTTCAGTACCCACCCCAGATCTCCCAGCCTCGTCTCCCCACAGCACAGTGAGCTTTCGGAAACCCTCAGCCTCCCCCGGACACAATCCTTCCAGACTTCCCGGGGACCTAGGACATAATAAGAGCCTTCGTGGAATGGACAAGGCCCTGTACTCCTGGCCCTCCACATCTACCACTAGTGCCATTCCTCATTTCTCCACGATCCTCCACCCACATGGCCTCTGCTTGTCCATTCCCATGCCGGATGTTTGCTTCAGCTTCTCATACATAGTCCTCATTCCCCCTTAAACCCAACCTGATTATCATGTCCTTGGGGCACCCACCTCTGCCCTCCGTGACTGGGTAACCCTTGGGTACTCTTGAAGTCTCGCAGGAATGTCCTGTATAGCATTTATTCCAAAGTGCCACAGTCCACTTATATGAGTGATTATTTGGTTGAGAGGGCCTCACTCTACAGTGTAAGGTGTAGGTTTGCAGGGACCATAGCTGTTTCTTTGAGTGCTACTACGGTCTCAGAATTTAGTGCAGTATGTGGTACAGAGCAGTTACTCAGAGAAGATTACTGAAGGAATATGAAGGATGAGCTGAGTGAAGGTCCATCTACCTCAGTGCTTTACGGTGGTCCCCAGGGCATAGCAGGGGCTTGGAGGAGCTAAGGGCAGTCCACAGTGAGCCAAGCACTGACTTGGGGAGGAAAGAATGACTGTTAGGTATATAGGTAGAGCCCAAGAGCCTGGGCTCTTATGGGGATATTATGGTTGTTGTTTAGTCTAATGGCATAAGGGGACTTCATGAGGAAGCCAGAAACCCCTCCACAAGTTCCAACCAAGTCAAAAAAAAAAAAAACCCTCATAAGGAGACATTAGACTAATGGACATCTACCCTGGCTAGATATCTTGTCCATTCTTTTATTTATAGAATTGTTTCTGAAGACTTTCTACACACTGCTTCTGCCCTTGTGCCCCAGCAGCCAGATGAGCCTTTTAAAATTAAACAAAGCTGTCATTACTTTGCTTAAGCAGTGATCTCCCTTTGGTGGGGCATAAGACTCAAGGTCATACTTGATCTAGCTGGCTCCTACCTCTCTAGTTCAATCAAACAGACTGGCCATCTCTGGGTCTTCAAAGAGGCAATGTTCATTTTCATCTACATTTTTGCATTCGTTGTCTGTGCTGCCAGAAAGGCTATCCCCCCTCTCCGCACCCAAGCCTTTGGGTAAATGGCTTTATGTCTTAGCATAAATGCCAGCTTCACAGTAGAGCCTTCCCTAAGTACCCCTGGTATATTTATCCAGTTGCTGCCAAGCCCGGCACTAATACAACTTTGCGTGATGATGCGCGTATTTTATATTCACACTGTTCAACACAGTAGCCATCAGCTATGAGTATATGAGATTCACTACTATAATGAAAGAACTGATTTTTAAATGATATTTCATTTTAATTTAGCTTTAAATAGTCATAAATGGCTCATAGCTACCATATGAACAGGCCCACTAACCAGTTTGATTTTATTTTCTTTATTGAAATAATATGTGATTTTTTTTTATTAGTTCATAAATTTACTGCCTATCTCCACTCAGAAACTTGAGCTCCCTATGAATACAGAGGCCTTCAGTGTCTTGTTGATAGTTAGAAGCCCCATGAGGCGGCAGGGAGGCACCCCATTATGATTTGCCTAAGTAGGCTCTGTCACAAACTGTGCTGACCACAATTATATTTGTAATAATCCACTCAAGAGCAGAGGATTCCTTCCCAGGATTTACATGCCCAAGCAATTCTGCGATATCCCATGCCTGTTACTACTAAAGTTAAAACTACTTATGCTTGCAAGGGCCTTTCTTTTCCAATAGAGTAGACTTAAGATGATTTGAATAATAAGCTTGTGCCAAATCAACTGTAACAAGATTTAGTTTCCTGAGTGTGAGGAAGAGGAGTTAACTAACACTTGAGGAGAAAAACTGCATATGAGTGTGTCACACACGCAAGCAGCATCTGTCACTTCTACTAAAGTAGAAAAAAGGCAAATATTGTGGATAAAGTGGCTCTGGTCTGTTCAGCATCTCTCTTTCCTTCTTTCAGTAACAGCACTCCGATTCTCCCCAGCAAGACAGACTTCTAATCAAGCAGCCCTGTCAGCCACAATTTGATCAAGTGCACACGATCCAGGCTCTTTCTGTATTCGGGGAATACTACAACTGTTGAGAAGCTAAGGTTCCCACAGTATTTTTCAAGGGACACAAGATGTAGTGTTGCTGCTTTGGGCTATCTCGCTCCTCATATGGAGGCGATCCGTCTGAGAACAAAGCCCAACAGAGACAGACGGACTGCAGTCCCAGCACTTGGGAGACTCAGGCAGGCGGATCATCGTGAGTTTGAGGCTAGCCTGGGCTACATATTGAATTCAAGGCCAGCCTGAACTACATAATCAGACTCTATCAGGGAGAGAGAGAGAGAGAGAGAGAGAGAGAGAGAGAGAGAGAGAGAGAGAGAGAGAGAGAGAGAGAGAGAGAGAGAGAGAGAGAGAGAGAGAGACAGACAGACAGACAGACAGACAGAGAGAGAGAGAGAGAGAGAGGAAGGGAGAGAGAGAGAGAGAGAACAAGCCAAGAGCTGGAAAAGGGTGAAATTTGATCAAGTGGTTCAGGCCAAATGCTTAATGGATTATGATAAAAGGTGGAGTCACATGTTGGAATGACCAGATAAGTGAGGCAGCACCCTGTCATTCGCTTCTGATTTGACTTGGATAGTAGGAGTCTTGACAAGATGTTCAGAAACACTAAAGTCAACACTTGGGATAAGGCGAGCCTCCCTTGCCCTGGGTGCTCTTTACCCAGGAAAGAGAAACAATCTATTTAGGTTAGTGAAGATGTTTCATTAGGAGGTGCTTGGTGGAATTCAAAGAACTGAATTCTGACAGGCCTCAAAAAGGTCTTGGAAGCTGAAGCAAGAAATAGTGGGCACCTAGGAAAAACGCCTTCGTTCCTCCTTTCTGCTTCTCTCTAAGTGTTTGCCACAATTGCCCAGCAGATTTGGTTGACATAGCAAAAGAGAAATGCTGGCAATTTCTCCATGTTTACACCTTTCTATTCAGAGAATAGCACAGTTTAGTCAAAACTTTTTAACCAATTATCAAATACTAGGAAAATGCAAAGGTAGTGGTTGGAAAGAAATGGGGAACAATGGGCTTGAGTTCTAGAAACATTGTTCTTGAGGCCTGGATTCATGAGGGAATGCGCTACTGAGGTAGGTATTACTGATAGTCTGGCAGAGAACCCAAAAGCTGTCTACTATACCACACTACATAGCTTTGTCAAGAATTTATGAACTAAAATACCATATATGAATTCATTAGTAAGAATGAATTTATTGCTCCATGGCTCACACACTCAAGAACTGTAAGCTGAATACAAACATTTGGCCTCCACACAAAAATCACAAAACTAGCTTATAAGACTAACGATCTAAAATGAGATCCTTTAGTGTCTGATGATTAAATTTTTTGGTCCAGGTAAAAAATGTAAAAGAATAGGAAATAAAAAAAAGAACAGGAAATAACTAGAGTACTTGAATCTTAGAGCATGCTTTATGCCTAACAACAACCCTCTGACTATGAGACATATTTTTGGAGCTGTACATTAGCCATAATAAAGTGCATTTAAATTATCTAAATCGTTCTTCAAAGGAACTCTGTTTTCAATAGACTAAAAAAGGTTACTTTTTGCAAAGCTCAATATAAGTGAGAAATAAATCAACCCTAGTTTCCACATCATAATAACTTTGCCATTCCCACTTAGAAGAGTTACGAAGCAATTAAAAGATAGACAGAGAATATGTAGTCTCATTATCATGATTATTATTGCAATTTAGGACATTCTAGCATTTAATATCGTAGTGGTCCAGTTGCTCTGATGATTTACTCCTGCGTTTCTCTGTTAATTAAAGAAAGAAACAACCAAGGCCAGAGCATGCACACTACAAAGGACACGATGTCTATCTCTGGTTACCAAGGTAACAAATGATATGAATGTTTTTTCTGTTACTACCTAGCATCTTAAACACAGAACTGCCTCTCTGATTTAAAAGAAAAATACGCAGCCAGGGTAAGATGGCAGCGCTGAGGGCTCTCTGCACCCTCTGGGGTGTTGGGGCCCAAGTGCTGCAGCCCGGGTCTGGGGTCCGGCTGCCTATTCGGCCCAGCAGAGGTGCTCAGCAATAGCAGCCTGATGTGGAGTGGGCACAGCAGTATGCGGGTGCTGTCGTGTACCCCACTAAGAAAATAGCCCACCAGAAGCCTCCACTTTGGAATGATGTGGACCCTCCAAAGGAAACAGTTTCAAACCTAACCCTGAAGTTTGGACCCCAGCACCCAGCAGCCCATGGAGTCCTGCAGCAAGTGATGGAGCTGAGCTGAGCTGAGCAGAGAGATGTTGCGGATGCACGACCCTCACACTGGGCTCCTGCACCGAGGCACTGAGAAGCTCATTGAATACAAGATTTACCTGCGGGCCCTCCCGCACCCTGACCAGCTAGACTACGTGTCCATGATGCATAGTGAGTAGGCGCATTCACTAGTGGTGGAGAAGCTGCTAGACATCCAGCCTTCTCCCCAGGCTCAGTGAATCCAAGTGCTGTTTGGAGAAATCACATGGCTTTTGAACCACATCATGGCTGCAACCACACATGCCCTGAACACTGGGGCCATGACCCATTTCTTCTGGATGTTCAAGGAACGAGAAAAGATGTTTGAGTTACATGAGTGGGTGTCCAGAGCCCAAATGCACGCTGCTTACAACCAGCCTAGAGGATTGCCTCAGGACTTAGCCCCTGGCCTTAAGGATGACACCTAGGAGTGTTCTAAGAACTTCTCTCTTGGATTGATGAAGTGGAGGAGATGCTGACTAACAATAGGATCTGAAGAAAACAGATGACTGACATTGGGTTTGTAAAAGCAGAAGATGTGCTTAACTATGGTTTTAGTGGATTAATGCTCTGGGGCTCAGGTATCCAGTGGGATCTGTGGAAGACCCAGCCCTATGACACTGATGACCAGGTTGCATTTGATGTTTATATTGGTTCTCGAGGAGGCTACTAAGACAGGTACCTGTGTCGGGTGGAGATACGCCAGTCCCTTCAGCAAACAATATGCCTCCTGGAGAGATCAAGATTGATGATGCCAAAGTGTCCCTACCCAAGCATGCAGAGATGAAGACTGAGGGCTACCAAGTTCCTCCAGGAGCCACATACACTGCTATCGAGGTTCTGAAGGGAAAAGTTCAGGTGTACCTAGTATGTGATGGTAGCAGCTGCACTTACCACTGCAAGATCAAGGTTCCTGGTTTGGCCCAACTGACTGACTTGGATGGGACATCCTAGGGACACATGTTGGCAGATGTCATCGCCATCATAGGTACCCAAGACACTGTGTTTGGAGAAATACATTGTAAGGAAGAAACAACATTGGATCTCCCTGTCTAGCAGCTGCCTCTATGGATCCTGTCCCTCACTGGACAAGAGGTTATTTGCATGTATATGTGTACACTTATCTGTATGGACTTCTTGTGCATGTACTAGAAAAGGAGAAATAATAAATTAGCTGCCTTGAGGCCCCTACATACACACACACATGCATATACAAGAAAGAAAGAAAGAAAGAAAGAAAAAAAGAAAGAAAGAAAGAAAGAAAAGAAAAGAAAAGAAAAGTGCTAATTTAACAAATGTAATTACCATTGGTGTACCTAAGGTACAATGCTAGATTTCCAACAGGCTGCATACAGTTGGGGTTGGGTAGGGAGAAGAATGGAATATGAAGAAAATACAAGCTTCTCTAAATATACCTGGATGCTACCTATGACTTGCATAAGTGTCCTCCAAAGGCCCAAATGCTAAAGACTTGGTCCCCAACCTGTGGTGCTACTGGGCCAGGGGCTGGAATGTTTGGGCAGTAGGACCTAGAGAAAGGAAGTAAGGTCATTAGCGGGGATGCCCTTAAAGGGAATACTGAGACCACAGCCCTTCTGTTTCTCTTCGCTTCCAAGCTACCATGTGTGAGAAACCTCCTCCAACACATGCACCTGCCATGGCATTCTATTAGACCACAAGCCCAAAAGCAATGGAGTCAAATAACCATGCACTGAAATCTCCAAAACTGTGAGCCAAAATAAACCTTTCTACTTTTTCAGCTGATGAACACCTATATTTTGTTACAATAGCAGAAAGCTTACCAACACACAAGAATACTACAATTTTGCAAAATCTAGAACAATATTATCTCACTTTCAGTACACAGGAAGTTATGCATATTCCAAAGAAAATGTCAATGTTACAGTTACAGTGAAGTTACTATGCTGGGGTACAGTAGTGCTGCCCTGCTTAGGAGTTGTCTTAAACTTTCATGCTTATTTAACTGCAGCTCCACACAATTGCATAACTGCCCAAACATCCTACAGTTTAAAGGTGAAAGAATTTACACTTGAACCTGATGTGAACAATTCCCAATGCTCACTCTACCTTGGTTGCTCTGGGCTGCTTTCCAGAGTTGCAACTTAACAATATATTCTTGAATGGCAGTCATCCATTATAGCATACATAGTATACATGGTCTAGTATTTAGTGGGTTCTCTGAATATGTTTGAGTAAACGGACCTATAATCTGAATTATGATAATATTATCCAAATTATAATGCAGCAGTGAGATGTCATCTGTCAAGAAAACAAAAACTAGAAATCAAAGTACAAGCTTAAGCCTTACAGATTTCACAACAGCTACTCAGAAATGAGGCAGCAGACTTTGATATTTTCTTCTTTCAACCTTCTCAATTTTTGTAGTTGTTTTAACTTCTTTTGACAATAAATAAGTGGGACAAAAAATTAAACATCAAAATTAAAGATAATATGAAAAGGTAATAAGTCAATTTAGTGCTCTGACACCTCGTTTGAGATGATGCTGTAGAGAAAATGGATGAACTCCTCTGTGCTGACAGTACAGCTTAGGGAATGGCTCGAGGGCAAGAGAAAAGGACGGGGATTTTGTCTTTCCCCTGTAGGTTAACCTTCTGTGTGCCTTAACAAGGTCCGCCCCCACAAGTACTCTGTGAAGGCTCATAGGCACTGCCACCTCATTCACTGCAAATTGTCATTTGCTTTAAAGCCTTTAAGATCAGAAGACAGGCAAAAAAAAAAAAAAGAAAAAAGATCAGAAGACAGATTCTTCAGGGTCCACATGTTGAGACCTCAGAAAAGCATCACTGCATAGCATGCAGGCTTAAGCCAGTAATAGGCCTTTCTAGCTATATTAATGGCATAAATATACACAAAAGGCCCTTAAGATTAATATTCTGCCAGACATTTGCAATCTTTTCTCTATCAATTTGCAATAGTTATAGTATCCTCTTATGCCAAACTGCTTAAAAGGATTCATTGTTCATTCATTTACTTACTCTGCTAAGCATTTGCCAAACACCTGTGCTGTGCTGGGATGGTGTAGACAGCAGTGCTCACTGTGGATCGCATGCACTCACCCATGTTTCCCAATATCCCTAAAGCTGATGTGGAGCATGGGACTGGTTTATCAATGAGCTGTGAGCAGAAGCGATATGTATCACTTCTTTAAAGTACTTGAGAGGGGTAATAAGTTCTTACACTGGCTCTTCCCCCAGTAAAATCACAAAAGCTACTTTTTCCAGATGACGTATCTATAGGATAGAAAGTGCCTAGGTACCCATGTCACCCAAGGGAAGGACACTACCCCGAAGAGCTCCTGCAGTAACAGTGGCACTCACATGAGCAAGAAATAAACTTGTCCACATTAAGCCTTTGAGGTTTCAGAGATACCCTGATGAACGCATTTGGGAACTGGGCTTGACATGGGAAAAGAGAACAAATAGTATGAATTGTTGCCTTCATTTATTCAAATCAAAGAAAACTGAAAATAAACATAAATTATGGGTATTATACTTTTATAAAAATGTTTTCTAAGATTGTTTTAAACCACCTCACTTCACATTCAGATCTCCCTGCTTGCTAGTAATAAAGGCATTCTACTTGGCTAAAAGCCTTCCATTAGCTTAAAAGCTTCAATTGTTGAACCATCAACATCTATAAGAGTGTAATGAAGAACAGAATAAGTAAGTGTTATGTAATCAGAAGCTAAAGCCCTATTAACATTCATGAGTTTATTCACCACAGTTCTAGTCACACTCACTTAGAGATAAGCCAAATGCTTCTCACTCACACTCCCCCCCATGACAACTGAGTGCCAGTTTCATTTATGACATCTCAATTCTGCTCCAATTATTGCAGGAAGAATTATTATTAAAGAATTATCAAATACAGAAAACAAAATTAATTGGGATTTGAGTTGTTACATACATACATGCTGGCTGATAAATATTTTTTCTAATCATTACCTCCAAAGGAAAAATGTTTATCTGTCAGTGTAACCAAAAGGAGAATATAAATATCTGGCTGTTCAAGGGGAAACATGCACTTTAGAAATCCCCATATGTGTATTTTAACATCATTTAATGAAAATTTCGTATAAACTAATAGAGCCAATATGGCAACGTGGTGTGAGTACATTTGCACTCATAAAGATCCACTTATATAAACTAACACAGACATCACTTAACCCCTCAACGCATACTTCCTCCTCTTCAGAAAGCCACACATTAATTCAAATTTATTCAATTCATAAGGCCTAAGCAAATGGAATTCAGAAAACTCATCTAGCGATAGAGTTGCTTTAGTCAGGGGTGGAATAAAATGAGAATATCTATTAGCTTTTAAACCACTCTGGAGGATGAATGCCATGTACAATTTTTGGAAAAAGACATAAAGGCTGGGCTTGTGAAAACAAATCACAGTGGAAGCACTGAGCACAGTACTAATCAGTTCACAAGCTCAGCTTGTTTCCAAGTCTTTGATCTCTCCCTGAGAAGCCATGGAAGCCAGGTCACTGAGAAGCCACCCCCGATTCCAGGGCCATAGTGGAATATTAGCCACAGGCTTTCCAGAGAGTGGTAACAGAGATCACACAACTTATCCATCTGCCTGAGGTTTCCAAGAAATCCTGCAAGCATCCTAGGAACACATTAGAAACACGATTCCACTTTGGCTGTGCAAATGAAACAGCAGAGGGAAGTAGACGCTTTGGGGGAGGTGGGGAGTGTCCCAATGCATTGGAAGCCAAATGCATGTGTGGTTTCTTGTCACCATGTCCTTGCTGCTTCATTACCCAGAAGAAGCCCACTCAGAGGCCA
>RJWM01011688.1:27261-59112 GCA_004363535.1 Dasyprocta punctata | reverse complement strand
CTGGCCTGAGCTACACAGTGTGACCCTGCCTCAAAACACTAGGGCTAGGAGTTTGGCTCAGGGCCTAAGTGCCTCCAGGTGCCTAGCAGAATAGTCCTAAAGTCATTGGTAAAAAATCCTTTATA
The DNA here is from genome assembly GCA_004363535.1 of Dasyprocta punctata. Lineage (NCBI taxonomy): Eukaryota > Metazoa > Chordata > Mammalia > Rodentia > Dasyproctidae > Dasyprocta > Dasyprocta punctata. Next base: position 58,987 of record RJWM01011688.1, on the reverse strand, counting down.
TTCCACTGATTAAAACTGGGATGCAAGGATTACTTGTTTTTACTGTGAGGACTCAGCCTGTGCTTTCTAGCCATGGCCGAAACGTTGTGGCCTTTGGCTCTCATTGTCTCACAGAAAATATAAGATTTGGACAACTCGCAGCCTGGCTCCGTTGCCTATTTGAGCCTCGTCCTCTGTCCCTTGCTCACCTGCTGGATGAGCCCAGCATGCTTTGCTAGTGCCTGTCTTTGGTGACAGCGTCCTGGTGCCTTTTCTCCTCTCCCTGCTTTACCCACCCTTGCTGGATTGAGAACTCCAAGACTCTCCAGGGGGCACCGCTGTGTCCCTGAACACCCAGCCCGGCTTGCAGAAGGCAGGTACTCAGTTAGCATTTGAGCGAATGCACCTGCAAATATTGTCTTCTTTTCCAGTAAATCATTGGCTTTGGCTTTAGGGGCACAGAGGCGGACTTTAGTACCATGAATTATCTCTGTCCCAAGACCAGGTTTTTTTGGGGGGTTTTTTGGGTTTTTGTTTTTGTTTTTTTTTGGTTTTTTTTTTTTGGTTTGGGTTTTTTTTTTTTTTTTTTTTTTTTTTTTTTTTTTTTTTTTTTTTTTTTTTTTTTTTTTTTTTTTTTTTTTTTTTTTTTTTTTTTTTTTTTTTTTTTTTTTTTTTTTTTTTTTTTTTTTTTTTTTTTTTTGGTAATTGTACCCTTAGAAACAAAAATGTGAATTAATGAACAAATTAGTAGTAACATTTGAAAATGATCCAAGTCTTACCAACCAGATTGTCAGTAGTTCTCCTGTGTCGGAGAAGCCAGAGGAGTCTGAATTTAAATGAGATGTTTTCATAGCTTGGCAGGTCCTTGGCCTGATTTCAGATGTGGTGCTTGTGGTCTGTCTATTTGCCGGTGATGACAAATCAATTAGACTGCAGAGTCAGCCTGATGGGGCTTCATGATGGCAGCTGTTTCCTTTGAAACATTAAGTTAATTGGTAGTGTTTCAGTCAAGTTGGGTGCTTAGTGTGGTATCAGACACCTTGCTCTCTGTCACATGTTTCTCAGGCTTGACAGCCTTACAATAAGGGTTACACTGAAACACTAAACCTGTGTCGGTAAAACAATTTCTCCTACTTCTGTATATAATCTCAGTTCACTGATCCTAGATAGATTTGATTTTTTTTCTTTTAACCCAGGGCCTTGGCACTGTGCTATTTTTATTTTTTATTTTGAGACATGGTTTCACCAAGTTGCTAAATTTCCCAGGGTAGAATCAAACTTTCAATCAATCCTCCTGCCTCAGCCTCTGAGAGTGCTAGGATTACAAGCATTTACCACCATGCCCAGGTTGGTTGATTGATATTTCTTAACAGGGAGTAGTTTTGGCCCTTTCACCACCCCACCCCCACTGTAGTTGTCACAACATTTTAGGGATTGCAGTGATTATGCATCTAATGGGTAAAAGGCAGGGATGTTAAGAAATCTCCTATAATGCATAGGGCAGCCCCCCACAACATAGAATGATCACCTCCAAACATCAGCAGAACCCAATGAGCTACAGGACATCTGGTTAAATGATACCTCAGGTCCCTCTGCAGCTCAAATTCTGGGATTTTATGAATCTGAATAATGTATGTGACATAATTTGATAAAGCGCACAACACTACATCAACTCCAAGTGAGTGTTCTGGGATACGAATCTTCACTGCTGCTTCTTCCTTCCTGGCGTCCGTCTACTGCAAGCCTTTCTGTTCCTCGGCAGATCCCTCAAAGGCTTAGGTCCAGGAGCCAAGGTAGGAGTGAAACTAGAAGTCACTTCGTTTGCACGGCTCTGGAGCCTGTTACCCCAGGAGGCAGGTGTGTGCTGAAGTTTCGCGTTTCGGTTTTTCCCCCCAGCATCACTCCATCAACCTGTTGAGAGAAAATCTAAGCATGTAAAACTTGTTTAAAGGGAATAAGATAACAGATTCCTGGTAGGTATTGGTGCATTGCCAAACACCCGCAGAATTCCCAGCCCATCCCTCTCTGGCAGGTGGCTTCTCCCTTGTTGTGATACACAGCCAGGATTCCTGGGAACCCGCAGCAAAATACTTCATTTTCAGGGATGTGTTGATAGATATGCCTGGGAAAACAGAGCCTCTTGGTTCTGTATCTGTTTATCAAACACAAGCATTCACTGAATGATGTGCTTTGCCATAACACCATGGGTGTGCGCGTCAACACGGTGAAGACCCGTGCTGCATGGGCTCTGCCCAGCCTCGCCAGTCTCCTGCCTCCTCCTGCTTTCAGGATTTCACCTACGTGGAGGAGAGACCAGGGAAGAGAGAAAAGGGGCCCTCCTGTTCCTGCCTGGGCGCCCAGATGAATTCCCCGAGCTCAGCCTCCATTTTGAGTGGCGCTGCCTTTCCCCTTCCAGCCAGAGTTCACAGAAATGCCCGCGCTGGAGGCCGCTGTGAGCGGGAGTTCGCGCCTGTGTTTACTCTAGAGGGTGCTGGTAACTTGGCACTGCAGAAAGAGATTAGTGCTCAGGGGAAGGCCACAGCGGGGAAACTTCTGGCAGAAGCTAGTCTTTTTCTCTCTCACCCCCGTGGGTGGCAATATCTTCCTTCACAAAGTATCTCTGTAAATCATGAGGTCCTTCTCAACATTTACTAGAAATATAGCTTTAAAACTTGAATTCAGTCGTATTCTTTAAAATTATAGGGATAGAACCAAGTGTGGTGGCACACACACAACCCCAGCACTCGGGAAGTAGAGGCAGGCAGAACATGAATTGGAGGCTACTCTGAACCTGCATAGTGAGACCCTGTCTCGAAAAGCAAAACTGAAAAGTAATCATGGTAGTAACTAGTAACCTCTTTAAACACGTTGTGTGCCAGGTATTGCCAAGTGTCAAGCAATCCTAGAATGAATCCTCTGAAATGCATGCTATTACTGGGACCACCTTAAAGTCATGGAAATGGAACTAATGTGATTGATCTCATTGGACAGGACTAGTAAGTGGTGCAGTCAGGATCTGAACTCATATTTCTTTTACTTCAAAATTCTCTGCTCTTAACTAGTATAAAGCTTGTTATCTCTTTACCTTGTATGTGTTAGGTCATGGTTTTAGAAAGGATTGTTAGTAAAAATAAAACCTTATGGTATGATTAAGGAACATCAAAATAGAAATCTAATTGTAAGCAGACGTAGTATTACCTCTTGTATAAACACATTACAAAATGTTTAATTCCTCTGAATTAAATTGCAACTAGTAAAAAATAAATAAATAAATAAATAGATTGCAGCTAGTAATGGGAGATACTGTACCCCTGTATTCGAAATGCAGTATGACAGTTGGTTAGCAAATAAAGCTCTCCCAATAATCCCACATTGAATATTCACCACACATGCATGCGTGCACAGACACTCTTAGTAATTCTAGAGTAAACCATGCCTGTTTTTGATCTTAGGTTAAAAACTGGTTTATAAACATTGGAATTATTTCCTAGTGCCCTCTAAAATGTCCAGGGTCAAAGTTAAAATCCTAATGAAAGATGCTCTGAACCATACTGAAGAGGGAATCCAATTCCTTGATGATTTCTGTTTTCACTCGGAGTTTACCCTGAAATTTAGGTGTAAGCCAACAAGTTCAAACTCAGCCTAAAACAAAGAAAGCCAGAATTGTAGTCAGTCATTCACAGTACTAATGGCTTGATGGGCAAGTGTGTTTGCTGTGCTGGTTTTCCATGCCATACCGTGTAACTGTGCTTCCCGATACACTGCTGTTTCTATCAGGCCAGCAGCCTTCTGTGAAGACTAGCATGTCCCACTGTGTGTCTGGCGGGAGGTTCCCCACCTGGGGCATTTGGCATCCACGTGGAAGATCAGCCCTTTGGCACCCAGGGTGGCAAAGTCTCCTCGGGTTTTTCTGGAACAGCCTCTGCAAAGTGCTGTAGCCAAGGGTTAGGTGAGGAAAAGGCTTGGGTCCGCCTGACCGGTCAGGTGGGGAAGGACCCTGCAGGCAGCTTACCTGCGATGAATGGAATCCCGAAACTCCTCTGCATTGGTCTCCACCAGAACTCTGGGGCCGGGCTTCTCACGCTGACCGGCTTACAGCTGGCTGCAGTAACCGCTTCCTGCTTCTCAGTAAGCACAGGAATCCTACACAGGTGCAAGATTCTTGCCTCAGGTTCAGTGTCCTTGTTGTTGGGTTTGGTTTTGTGTTTTGAGGTTCAGATTTCTTAGACTAACATTCTTTGATCACTTGGTGCAAGATTCCGGGTTATAAGTCCTCGCTGCAGCCCTGTGGGGACAGTCATTTGGGACAGCTCTGGTGTAGACTCTGGGCCACACCATCAGCTGTTAGGACACAGCCATGAGGCTCATTAACTGAGAGTTTACGTAACCGCTCTGTGACTCAGTTTCCTCATCTGTAAGGCGACAGCCTGATAATATCCGTGTTGCCCTTGCAAGGACTGAGATGAGTTCTCTCGCATGCAGAGCACAGTGCTTCGCCTGCCACATGGCAGACACTCACTAAATGTCAGCTGCTCTCACCATTTTAAAGATGAAAATATTGAAATTTAAAAGAGCTTCAGTGGGGTTTTTTTCCCCGAGTTCAGAGCTAGTATGTGGAAGAGCTAAGATTTGGATCTAGGGTTCTCTGATTCTCGAAACTCTGATGTGGAACCTCAGTTAGACTATCTAATCCACCTAAAAACTGTCTCACGCTCAGTGGTCAAAATTGGAAAACTATACTATTTATCCAGATATTTTGTTTCATTTACAGACAAGGTTCAGCGTTTGTTTGTTTGATTGTTTTTGGTTCTGGGAGTTGAACTCAGGACCTCACACTTGTTCAACTTTTGAAGTCTTTTTATTGCTGAGTCCACACTTCTACCCCAAGCACCAATGTCATCGTCATTCAACATAGAATATTTCTCACCAGTTCTCAGCATCAGCCACTGTCCCCCATGTATACATTCTCCCCTTTAGCTTAGGGTCTTTTAAGCTAATTCTGCAAGGCAGAAGTCTGACAATGGCCTTTATTAGAAACAAAATGTTAACTATTGAGATCTGACCCTTTTGAAATAGTCTCTGGTCAGTGAGCGTTAAGTGCAAAAATCCTTTTAACTTTCAACTCATGAGTATTTGAAGTGTAACTCAGTAAACTCAGGTAAACTTCACAAGGACAAGGTCCACAGTAGCTAGCTAGCACAGTCCTCAGCACATAGCAGCTACTTTATAATGGTTACTGAATGAACAAATAAACCAAAACATCCTGGTGTCTCTTGAAATGCTTGTTTGTTTGTCTGTGACAGTCTCACTATGTAGCCCAGGTTGACCTCAAACTCACTATGTAGTCTAGGCTAACCTTGAACTCACAGCAATCCTCTTGCCTCAGCCTAGGCCACGGAGGGAAGAGTAAGTTACACTTTGCAAGTGGTGTCTGTGTTAATTAGCACTGGTGTAGACCAGGGCGGACAGGCCAGAGAGGAATGAGCGTTTTAGGCTTCGTAGGCCACACCGTTCCTGTCTCAGTTGCTCACCAGGCTCTTGTGCTACCAGGCAGCCATTGACTGTCCTTGTTTTTCCTGAGGATATTGTTTCATAAATAAAATTTCATTCAAACACCAGCAGACCGTATTTGACCGACTGCTGTAATTTGTCAGCCTTGGTCTAAAGCAAGTACAATTATAGTAAGGTCAGCATGCTGGTTCACCTCAGATAGAAGGGTCGCATTAGCTTGTTTAAAAGAATTAAATCAATCACTTCTCTTAAAAAAAAAGTATTAATAGTATAAACGAATGCATTCTGTGACTACATGTGGTTCTATGTAGCCATGTATTGTTCATTAGTCCTGTGTACCTCTTTCCTCCTGTCTCTCCCTGAACCCCGAACCCCTTCCCACTCCCCAGTGATCCCTCTTCTGCTTTTTTTCCTTCTCCTCCTTTCTTTTTTTTCTTTAATTCATTTTATTTTTTACATAAAAAGCTAAGTAAAAATTGGATAAAGTAAAGTGATTTTAAGCAGTAAATCAATCTTACCAACAGAACACAGGGCTGAATAAAATTACAAGACAGCTTGCTTTGGAATATTTACATGATAGCAAATTAAACCATGCAGGAGAATTTAAACCATTCTTTCAGAGTCTTTCTATGATCCTAGCACACAGAAGTTGAAAGCAAAACAAAAACCAGGAAAAAGCAAATTATTTTCAATATAGTCACGTGTGCATTAAAATATAGTACAAATTGTAGGGTAAAGGGTCTCGGGTGGGGACACAAGTGGGTCTGTGTGCTGACAGCACCGCCAAGGAGGGGACCCAGGTTTGAAAGTGGGATCGGGTCAGGTCTAGCCAGGGTCTTCCTTGGCTGTTGCCCCTGATGGCCTCTAACCACACCCTGACAGTTCAAAACTAGGGGTCACTTGTAGATGGAGCTCATTTTGTGGCTTTCAGTTGACATCTGCAAGTTTGAGTTCCCAGGGTGATGTGTCATCAGTAGTACAGCCACAGCGGCGGGTGGGGGTGGGGTGGAGGCCCACAGAATTTCTTCTCCCGGAGTCTGGCCTGTCTGATCACCCATCCTCCCACCCCGGCCCCACAGGTCACTCTAACTCCGTGTCCTCTTTGGGTTCGTAAGCCATCTCAAACTTCTGCATGTACTTCTTTATGTACTCCTTGGTTCTGTGTTTCACATTCTCATTGCCCTCCAGATCCTCGGGGTTCTTACAGGACTTCAGCTCCTTGTTCGTTACACCATGAGTCAGCTTCCCTCTTCTACTTTCAAGTCATCTTTGTCTTTCAAGTTTCCATTAAGAGTAAAACACGATACTTACCTTTTTGAATCTGACTTATTTTGCTCATCATTTATCTTTTAGTGTATCTAGGCTTTTGGCTTTGAATTCATGAGCAGGGCACCATAGAGTTTATGTAGCTGGGTGGTACTAAGCAGGGAGGTGAGGCGATGGAATTTGTAGACCTAAGATTTTCCTGTGCTAAGTGACTCAGTGTACCATTTTTTAAAGACCTCTAGTGAAATCCTAATCTCACTGACACTTGTTTTTGTCCTTTTTATATCTCTGAATCACTTTATTTAAAGGGAATCTGTGTTTAAGCATGCATCTTTAAAAAAATACATTTACAACCATCCTTAAGTGTATAATTCAGTGGCATTAAATATATCCATAGTGCTGTGCAGTCATTGTCCATTTCCAGAACTTTTTCGTCACCTCTAAAACTCTGTACCCCAATATCAATTCCTCATTCCTCTCTTCTCTCAGCTTCACCCCTTTTCTTTCTAGTTCCTTCCTGTTATCTTGATTACTCTCAATGCTTTGTGTCTGGCTTATGTTTTTTTTAATTTTTATTTTGTATTAGTATGTGTTTGCAGTGCAGAATGATTATGTTCCTCATGGGGAGGGGGGCAGGTACATGACACCTCAATGCATTATATGTTCCCATCCCTCCCTCCCCTCCTTCTGTCTCTTGGTTCCCTCCCTATTTCCTATTATCTGTTTTTTATGTTACTTTTAATTTACATTTTGGGTTTCTCATATAAGAGGAACCACACAGTAATGAAGCTTGTGTGTCTGATTTATTATGGTCTCAAGGTGTGTTTTTTGGTTTTTGGATTTTGGTTTTTGGTTTGTTTGTTTGTTTGTTTGTTTTTGAGACAGGGTCTTGTTGTGTCATTCAGGCTGGTCTTGAGTCACTACGTAGCCCAGACTGGCCTAGAACTCATGGTGATCCTCCTGCCTCAGCCTCTCAAGTGCTGGGATTCCAGGCTTGCACCACCATACCTGGCCTATTTTTCCTACAGATGATTCAAGTTTATTCTTTATGGCAAAGTAGTTCTCTACTGTGGTATGCAGTCTGCAGACTATAAGATTTTCTTGTGTAAATATCACATTTTCTTTATCCATTCATCCATTGATGGCCATACAGGCTACTCCCAAGATTCAGGCTTATTTCATGAGCACAATAGTCTCAAGATTCTTCCATGTCATATCAGACATAGATGATTTCAATACAAATGCCACGTTTAGTTCATCACTCATCCATTGGTGGCCATTTCAATTGTGTCCACCTTTTGACCCTGGGGAACAATGTTACAGGAACATTGGTGTCCAGTGTCTAAGTCCCCACTTTCAATTCTCTTGGGTACACACACTGAGACGTGGAATTGCTGGGTAATATTTTAATTCTATGTTTCATTTTTTTGAGGAACCACTGTCCTGTTTTCCATGGTGGCTATATTCACTTTCCCACATTCCCACTACCATGTACAAGGGCTCCAACCTCTCCACATCCTCACTAATGCTTGTTTTCTCTTTTTTCCCTTTCTTTTAAGAATAGACATACTAATAAGTGTGAAGGCATATCTCATTATGATTCTTACTTGTCTGTATGCAATATTTGTAGTTAATTTAAAAGACACCATTAATGTGAATATTAATCAACAAATGGTGCAAATTACACACACACACACACACACACACACACCATTCATTGCTCCCTAGCTTCAGAATTTTTAAGGTGGCAGAATTCTAAGAATATGTGAAGAATAAGATGAATAATATGAAGAGCCCAAATTCATGGCACTAGGAACATAAAAGAAAACTGAGGCCAAGAAAAAGAAAACTGCAGCCCAAAGTAGATGAACATGGAAATGTGCTGCTGTCTCTTACAATTGTAAAATCTGAAGGAACTGATCCTGATCTTCCCAGTGGCCACAGAAAAAAAGGAAAGAGGGTCAGCAATACAGTTTGTTTATTCCAGACAATGGAGGCATGGGGAAAAAGATTTTGTTGGCTCTTGGATGTAAGAAATAAGCCGTAAGTAAGTGTTTTCAGCTTTTGAGATAATTATGCTATTGACATCAAAAAATATCAGATTAAAAACAAACACAATTTCTGATTAAATTATTGGTGTTGGAACTGGAAATGTCTCCACAACTTGACCATTTTAAGACTTGCTAGATAAAAATCCCAGTTTCACAGTATAGGACAACAAAATGTGAACTCCATGTATCTAAATGGAACAGTAGCCAGCATGGAGGTGCATGCCTATAATCTTAGGCAGTTTGGGAGGCTGAGGCAGGAAGATTAAAAGTTCAAGCTCAGTCTAGACAACTTAGTAAATTAGTGATACCCTGTCTCAAAATAAAAACCAGAAAAGGGTGGGGTTGTACCTCAGTGTGAAAGCCCTGGGTTCAATCTCCAGTACTGCAAAAATAATAATGATGATAAATAATAATAAACAATACAACGTTCTACTCCTTTGGACATCAGCTGATGTTTTCTGTAGTACAACAGGTAAAATCTTGACTTAGGCTCAAACATGTTTATGTATCTGACATTTTCTTCCTAGGTCACAGATTCTAAGTATATGTGTGTGTTTTTTAAATAAATAGTCTTAAATATACATGTTCATCTTCCATTTGAAAGAAAGACCTTCATGTTCAAATCCAGCACTGAAATTCAGTTTCAGCTTAAAACTATAAGGAGAGCCATGAAGTAAGTTTTAAGTACTTGAAGAAGAAAGAAAACAATGTAAGAATAGAAGCCATATCCAACAGATGTTTTTAATAAAAAAAAAAGTTAGAAAGTTTGTTTTAAAAATTACTTTAAAATTGAAAGAACTGGTCTGAAGTTTTATGGAAGTTCAGATGAAAGATTAAAATGTAGCTCTTCAAAAATAAAGTATCTCTTGAGTATTTACAACATTGTAGGCAGAATTCAAAGTGCTCTGTAGCCAGTAATTGACATGCCTGCTGATCTTAGTGAGGTTAATACTATCATTATCATCCTCCCCCTACTGTTGGTTTTTTGAGATAGGGTGTTGCTCACTGCATTGAACTCACTATGTAGCAAAGGCTGACCTCTAACTGGAAGCAATCCTCCTGCCTCAGCCTCCCAAGTGCTGGAATTACAGGCATGTGCCACCATACCTTGAAGCATTCCCATTTTATGCATAGGAAAACTGAGGCACAGAGCCTCTAAATGTCCTCACTCTAAATGATTCAACTAGGAGATAACAGAGCTGGGACTCTCACATAGCCACATAGCCTGGCTCCAGAGTCCACACGCTCATCCACTAAGCTACACTATCTCTTGGCATCACCACAGATGAAATCACAGAGGACTGTTTCCTCAGATTTTTGTGTTGTTACATACAGTTTGAGGTTTTCTTCTTTAATGATTAAACTCACCATAATTAGTCTTGAAATTTCTGTTTTATAGTCTCACACAACTTATAGTACTGAATTTTAAAAAATGAATAATGCTTCTGGTTCTTGTTAAATGATGAAAACTTACATTGCCATTAAATGTGATGTTCTCTTTGTGTTTTAGTTTTTGTTTTTGAGACAGGGTCTCACTGTGTATTCCAGACCAGTCTTGAACTTGCTAAGTAACTTGGGTAACCTTGAACTCACTATCCAGCTGCCTAAAAAACTGATGGGTTTTTTTGTTTGTTTGTTTGTTTGTTTTTTGCGGCATCAGGGATCGAACTCACAACCTTGCACCTGCCAGGGCAGGTGCTTAAGCCACTGAGCTGAACTCCTGGCCCTAGTTTTTTTGTTGTTGTTGTTTTTGTTTTTGTTTTTGAGGCAGGGTCACACTATGTAGCTCAGGCCGGTCTTGCACTCGCATTGTAGCCCAAGCCGGCCTCGAACTCACAACGCTCCTCCTACCTCAGCCTCCTGAATGCTGGGATTAAAGGCGTGTGCCACCACGCCCGGCAAAAATTGATGTTTTTATAAAGCATAAAAATATAAAAGAATGCTTCTAAAATGTAAAGCTGCAGGAAGCAGATTTGTAAGAAGCCAAACTATACCAGACCACATCATACCCTACCTCCTCCTTCAAAAAAAAGGGAGAGTTTAATTGTGGCTTTGGTTTCTTGTTTATGTTTTTAAATTTCCTATAAAATTCAATCGTTGAAAAGCAAAATGGGCTTACTTTTCCTTCTTTACTAGGGATTGAACCTAGGGTTTTTACTCTGAGCTATATTCCCAGCCCTATTTTTATTTTTTATTTTGAGACAGGGTCTTACAAAGTTACCTAGGTTGGACTCAAACTTGTGATCCTCCTGCCTCAGCCTGCCAGAGTGTTGGGATTACAGGCCTGTGCCACCATGCCCAGCAGGACTTCATTTTTTTAAAAAGCCAATCAGAGCCTTTCCTTACAAAAGCATCACAGTTCAGCTCTTGGAGATAATCTCTATTTGTGTATTTATGTTTTGCAGTAGTAGGGATGGAACCTAGGGCTGCACACAGGGTAGGCAGGCACTGTACCACTGAGCCACCCTGACCTCCTGATGGTAACCTTAGGGTATAATTTAGAGCTGTTTCCATGGAATTCCGTACTATCAGGGTGAAGGTGGGAACACTTCAGACCAGCACTGTCATCTGTGGCTACTTAATTTTATTAGAAATAAAATCGAAGTTCAGTTTCTTTGCCACATTAGCCCCACGGGAAGTCTCAGTAGTTACAGCTGGCACAGTTTTTCCATCATTGCAGAAAATTCCACTGCCCCACACCATTCTGGAGGAAGAATACAGACTCTGCAGCCAGAAGACTTAGAATCAAGTCCTCCCACCAGCTGGTCCTGTCTGCATGGAATGGACAGTGTACTTAGGCACACCAGGTCTGCTTCCCCATGGGCAGATTTGAGGCCCCATCCCTTCATAGGCAGAGGTTAAGAAGATGAGCTACAAGCAGGCAGGTGACAGGTGACAGTTCTTTGAATACCGTAGGGTGCTTTACCAGAGAGACACAGCTTCACAAGTCCCCCGGCCTGAAGTTCATCTAGCTCTGTGTGGACTAAGTCAAAATCCAAGGCGGGTTCACGCCAAGAGTGAGCCTGACATCCACGGCGATGTGGACCTAGCGTTCCCTCCTCGTCAGCAGCGTCAAATCCACAGCCCTGCCCGTCACTTACATAGTAACACCTCCTCCAAGTTTTCTCTAATAATTTGCATTGCTCAATTTCCATTCCTACAGTGAAAAAGAATGCACGTTAAAAAGAAAGAAAACAGCTGCGTATACCGAAGAGACAAATCGGGTTCTTAAGAAGTTCAAGGAAATCGAGTAGACAGAGCAGGAGTTGAGCATAAGATACCATTTGCTGTAGGAATTTAAGGTTTTTCACCAACAAGGACAGCGGGTTCTCTAAGCCTCGTAGCTCTTGGAGGGCCAAGGAAATGGAAGTACTTGCTCATTCTGGTTGTTTCCCCCTTTGAGTCACTTCTGGTTTTTGTTGTGTCTCCTCTTTCTCCTCCAGGTGTCCCCAGCCGTGGATGCCTTTGACATTATGACCGCAGAGGATTCCACCGCAGCCATGAACAGCGACCCGGCCACCGCATCCTCGGCCAAGGTACCCGAGGGCGTGGCGGGCGCACCCAACGAGGCGGCCCTGGTGGCGCTGATGGAGCGCACGGGCTACAGCATGGTGCAGGAGAACGGGCAGCGCAAGTACGGCGGGCCACCCCCCGGCTGGGAGGGCCCACACCCCCAGCGCGGCTGCGAGGTCTTCGTGGGCAAGATTCCGCGTGACGTGTACGAGGACGAGCTGGTGCCCGTGTTCGAGGCCGTGGGCCGCATCTACGAGCTGCGCCTCATGATGGACTTCGACGGCAAGAACCGCGGCTATGCCTTCGTCATGTACTGCCACAAGCACGAGGCCAAGCGCGCCGTGCGTGAGCTCAACAACTACGAGATCCGGCCGGGACGGCTGCTGGGGGTGTGCTGCAGCGTGGACAACTGCCGCCTCTTCATCGGCGGCATCCCCAAGATGAAGAAGCGCGAGGAGATCCTGGAGGAGATTGCCAAGGTCACCGAGGGCGTGCTGGACGTCATCGTGTACGCCAGCGCGGCCGACAAGATGAAGAACCGCGGCTTCGCCTTCGTGGAGTACGAGAGCCACCGCGCCGCGGCCATGGCACGCCGCAAGCTCATGCCCGGCCGCATCCAGCTGTGGGGCCACCAGATCGCCGTGGACTGGGCCGAGCCCGAGATCGATGTGGACGAGGACGTGATGGAGACCGTGAAGATCCTCTACGTGCGCAACCTCATGATCGAGACCACCGAGGACACCATCAAGAAGAGCTTCGGCCAGTTCAACCCGGGCTGCGTGGAGCGCGTCAAGAAGATCCGCGACTACGCCTTCGTGCACTTCGCCAGCCGCGAGGACGCCGTGCAGGCCATGAACAACCTCAACGGCACCGAGCTGGAGGGCTCATGTCTCGAGGTCACATTGGCCAAGCCGGTGGACAAGGAGCAGTACTCCCGCTACCAGAAGGCGGCCAAGGGCGGCGGCGTGGCTGAGGCCGCGGCACAGCAGCCCAGCTACGTGTACTCCTGCGACCCTTACACGCTCGCCTACTACGGCTACCCTTACAACGCGCTCATCGGGCCCAACAGGGACTACTTCGTGAAAGGTTAGTGGAGACCTTGTTCAGGATGGGGAAGGGTGGGGAGGCCGAGCCCCGCCTGCCTACCTGCTCGGCAGGATGCATCTGGGTGCTGTGGCTGGGGGTAATGAGCTGGTGGACGCTGAGCCCTCTGCATTTGGGTTTGGGGTCTGGGTTCTCATTGCTGGCTCTTAGGGCTATCACTCTTGTAGCTCTGTAGAGTGAAATACAGATCGTAGTGAGGGGAGTGGTAAATCCAGGGGCCCAGTTTCCCCCTGCTAAAGCCTAAGCCACGGAGGCAGGTTCACCCATCTCACGGAACTTAGGTTAAAAATCTTCTGCAATTCAGTCTTGAAGTCGTTGGGCCAGAGCCGTGTTTTATTGTCGTCCTCGTTTATGGGTAGTGATTATGATGTGATGCAAGCAAGCATGACCCTGGAAGGCATAACCTGAGCTCTGGGGCTTGTTCTCCTAATCACTGAGTCTGTGGCTTTAGTCCCAAGGCTGTTTCCTCAAGCATAAAATGGGGAGGGTGGACTAGGAGATCCCTTTCCAGGTCTAACTATTCCACACTCCGAATGGTTTTCTTTACTGAAGTTACCATTACAATCCTAGGAAGCCACCTGGCAAGTTGATCCCCTGTGCTAAGCAGACAGACACAGGATGCCCATCTAGGCTGAAACAGAACATTTGGAAACCAGTTTACAAACCCATTGAAGGCCAAGGATATGGGCACTTGCTGCCTGGACACAGGGCACACTGAGTACCAGGAGGCTCGAGCTGTGGGCCGCCTGCCCTGTCTGCCGCTTACTCATCCCTCTGTGTTGTAACCAGCAGGCAGCATACGAGGCCGGGGGCGAGGCGCAGCTGGCAACAGAGCCCCAGGACCCAGGGGCTCCTACCTCGGGGGATATTCTGCCGGCCGTGGTATCTATAGCCGATACCATGAAGGGAAAGGAAAGCAGCAAGAAAAAGGATATGAACTTGTGCCGAATTTGGAAATCTCTGCCGTCAATCCAGTTGCCATTAAACCTGGTACAGGTCAGTATCAACTGGAGCAAGATTGCTTTTCATGCAAACTCCAGCCTTCTCCCCACAGGATCCCATGCCTCTGGGCTCCTCTGCCTTCTACACAGGGATTGCTCTTCTCGTTGGCAGCCAGTGAGGAGGCAAAAGGAAGCTGGCTTGTATGTTCCGTTAGCTAAACCCTGCCTTGTCCTTACTCTGGCGTGTTTCTATCCCAACTGTCAGACCATTTAATTTCTTTTCATTTTTGTTTATTTTTATTTCAGTGGTGCAAGAGCTTGAACCCAAGCCTTCGTGTATTCTCGGTCTTGTTAAGTTGCCCAGGCTGAAACTTGTGATCCTCCTGCCTTAGCCTCCCGGAGTGCTGAGATTATAGGTGTGCTCTGAGACGCTCAGCATCATTACCAGTTCTGACAGTTGAGAGGGATGGAAATTCTCCTTCAAGAGGAAATAGCACCATTATTCCCTGTTGTGATCTGAGCAAATAAGACCTCTTGGGGACAGGGCAGCAGTGAAAGTTTTTGCAGCTACTGATAGCCTGTGTTCTGATTTCTGGTGTTCGTTTCCTCTTGCTGGATCAGTAGATCTAGAATAGTGGAGTCAATTGTTGCAGGGACCTTGAACTTTGCTTTCACCTCCAGGGCCCACAAACCTGTTTGCCAAGGTTGTTACCACCCTTGGTTACCTAATGTGAGGCAGGGCTTCTGGTTCTGCGAGAAACTTTAACCCCCTTCTATGAGTGCAGCAGCTACTGGCTTTCAGCACACACCATACAAACCCACAAACACGGAAACTTCAGTCCTTAGTACCTGACCATCCCCAGCCAGGCCCTGCCCTCCCTCACAGAGAGGAGATCAAAGAGCTCAACTACTCTGATTTTACCACTTTGAGGACTGACACTTCTCTCTCAGCATCGAGGAAGCTGTGATGGGGCATAAGTTTGCCTGGATTTCACAAGGCTACAGAGTGTGTCCCAGTACAGCCTCCATTGAAGAAATCAGTGATGACATTTTGTCCTGTGAAAAAAAAATTCTGCTGTCTCTACAGTTAAATGTCTCCTTGCATTGAATTTTCTTATAAAAGCCACTGCCATTCCAAGCAGTATAAACTGGCTGACCTAGCTCTTTCAAACAGAACCTGGGTACAACCTGCAGTTTTCACATGCTGGGAAAGGGACTTCTGTTGAAGTAGCTTAAGGATTAACCAGAAGAAAGCATTATCTAAAAAAAAAAAAAAAAAAAAAAAAAAAAAAAAAAAAAAAAAAAATATATATATATATATATATATATATATATATATATTCTCCATGTTTTTGTTTTTGCTTTTGGCACTGGAGATCAAACTCACAACTTCATGCCTGCAGGCAGGTGCTTAAGCCACCGAGTCAAACTCCAGCCCTAGTCTTTTGAGACAGTGTCGCACTATGTAGCTCAGGCCGGCCTTGCACTCACGTTGTAGCCCAAGCCAGCCTCGAACTCACAATGCTCCACCTACCTCAGCCTCCCGAGTGCTGGATATATCCATGTTAAAAAAAACAAAAATTTTAGTCATGTGAGGGCCATGGTAGAGGTTCCTCTGGGCTGGCGACCAAAGCAGTTCAGACAACCCCATGTGACTTAAACTCATAATCTTCCCTGCTCTCTTATTTCTTATCATCCAGGAAATTAGACCTTGTATTAGGAGAGGCACCCAGGAGTCGTAAAATATCTTGGGCAGAGGATCAGTGGGAGATATGGTTGGAAAGGCAGGTAAAAATACTTGGTTAAGGTTTTAGATATTTTTATTGTTTAGCTTACAGTCATTTGTCTCTTTACCTTTGCGCAAGTAAGTCTTTATTAGAATACGTGTACCTAGAGTTAGAGAAGAAACATAACTGAAAGGATGGTTTGTGTATGCATTTCGCATTCTTGCTTATCCTTTCAACACATAAGGACACACATGCACAAACTCCCACGACTCAGGACCAGTGCCTTTTTCCTTTTGCCCTCTCCATATTGTACCTTGACCTTAATAATTGCTAGCTATATGAATTTATGCTTGAAATCAGTCCTTTGGGCTTTACTCATAGAAATTATTTGAATTGACAGGTCCCTGGAGGGGCAGGGAACCAGTCATTCCACTGCTTCAGTACTATTAATGGATATAAGAAAATTAGTGAGTTTTTCATTTTTTTAAAATGAGATTTTTTCCCCCCTTAAATTGGCCATATTGAAATCTGAAATATAGGGCAGGAAAGATGTACACAGATTTGAGTTGGCAGGGTGAAATTTTTATTAAAAAGTTGGGCTTGCATGGCTGGAGGTGGAACCCAGAGCCTCATGCTTCTTAAAAATGTTAAAAATGGGAAAAAAATAAAAAATAAAACATTTGGTGCCAGGTGAGAGAGTAAGAATGACTAGGCCTGTTGGACCCCGATCTTATTCTGAGCCCGTCTTCCCAGGTCAGAGGCCTTTTTTGCCCCCATTGGGCGTCAAGGTTAAGACTCAAAGGGAGATTTTTTTCAGGAGAAAGTTAGGAGATGTTTGTGCCAAAACTTAGTTCTAGATTTGCCTTCCGCGGTGCTCTCCTGGGAGACTCCACGCCCCTGCGGCGCCGGGGGACGTTACCTACTGTCTCCCGTCCCTTCCTTGTAGGTGGCCCTCGTTAGACGGCTTGTACTGAGAGCACATTAGTTAGCACAGGGAGAACCTGGCCGCTCACCCGGGGTTTGCGAAATGTCACAGAGCGAGTGTAGGAGCCTCCTCCGTAACTGGAAGTGATGAATCGGTTTCTCCTCTTGCTTTTCTTGCAGTGGCCATCCCTGCCATCGGGCCCCAGTATTCCGTGTTTCAGGCAGCCCCGGCCCCTAAAATGATCGAAGATGGCAAAATTCACACCATGGAGCACATGATCAGCCCCATGGCTGTGCAGCCAGACCCGGCCAGCGCTGCCGCCGCTGCCGCCGCCGCCGCCGCCGCTATCATCCCTGCTGTCTCCACGCCGCCGCCTTTCCAGGTAGAGTTGTTGCTGCCGTCGCAGACGTCTGTGTGTGGAGCTTCTCTGTCGTGGACTCGTTTAGTGTTCAGTGCTGTGAATTTATTTGTGCCTGTCTCTCTGTTAGAACTATGAGATTGGACAATGTTTTACTAAAAAGTTGTTTTTGCATGGCTGGGGATGGAACCCAAGGCCTCATGCTTGCTAGGCAAATGTTCCACCACTGAGCTGTACCCCCAGCCCTTAAGAAAAGTTTAATAGGAACCATGACAGGAAAGAAACTTTTAATGAGAATTGTACTACTTCTAATATTACCATTGTGTTAAAGATGGAAAGTGATATACAGAGGTGATGTGTGATTTTACAGTGTCACAATACTGTATTTTGAAGTGTCACTGAAAAATGTTCAGCTCCTGTTTTGAAGGAGCTGATGCACAGAGTTCAGGGAGATAGTTCATATTTTCCTAATCCTAATTGTAGCTCAAGGAGATTTTTGCTTTGTTTTGTCTGTCTTTTTGGGACAAGATTTCGCTATTCTGTTCAGGCTTGCCTTGAATTCACTTTGTAGCCCAGTGTGGGCTCGAACTCACAGTCATCCTCCTGCCTCAGCCTCCTGAGTGCTGGGATTGCAGGCATGGGCCACCACACTCACTTCAAGATTTTTATAAAATATTACCCCGTGTGTGTGTGTGTGTGTGTGTGTGTGTGTGTGTGTAAAATATGTATTGTGTGTCCATGTGCATGAAAAGACAGTAACTGTGCAGGTACAAAATCTGCCTTTATTCTGCTCTTCTAGCCATATCACCCTCTGCCCCTCTCCCCAATCTGTTCTTGCCATTTGCCGTGCTTCCTCACCTTTGCCAGCATGTCATCTCATGTGTGGTTTCTTCATATTTTCTCTGTAGGGCTCTCTTGCCAGCCATCCTAGAGAAGTCCTCCCTCCTGTGCTTTTCATTGCTGCGTCACTACTTGGACGCAGCTGCCAGTGTGTTCGGTTTTAGGATGAAACCACCCCAGACCAAACGCTTCTTTGTATCTTCAGTGCATAGCAGACAGGGAGTGCATCTGTTCCACAGAAACGCTCTTCTCTGGGAGGCGGTGAATCACAGCTGCATTGCCACCAATCACAAATACTCAGGCGCAGGATCTCTCATCTCCCTGAGTGAGAATTATCCAGGTTCCTAGGCTCAAAGCCCTGAAGGTTCCATTTGGCTGAACTTGACTGGGTTCTAGAATTGCTCTCGTGTGCTAGTGCCTCAATAATTCTGAAGCAGAGCCAGGCTGATGAACAACCTGATGGGATGCTATTCCCTTGCTTTTGCCTACTCTGAACCCAGTCTTGACTATTATTCAGAAAGGGTTAAGTCAGCTAACTTATCTGTGTGTCACTGATTCTTTAACTCATGATCTCTTTTTTTTTTTTTTTTTTTTTTTTTTTTTTTTTTTTTTTTTTTTTTTTTTTTTTTTTTTTTTTTTTTTTTTTTTTTTTTTGCAGCACTGGGGATCAAACTCACAGCCTCACGCCTGCTGGACAGGCGCTTAAGCCACTGAGCCAAACTCCCGGCCCTAGTTTTTCGAGGCAGGTTGCACTATGTAGCTCAGGCCGGCCTTGTACTTGCATTGTAGCCCAAGCTGGCATTGAACTCACAATGCTCCACCTACCTCAGCCTCCCGAGTGCTGGGATTAAAGGCATGCGCCACCACACCCGGCTCTAACTCATGATCTCTTAATACCAAAAAAAAAAAAAAAGGGTTGTAAGTGACTGACATTGTACAATGACAACTAAATTTAGTTATTATATGGGGACTGATTATAGATGTCCATAATAATTTAAAAGTAAAATTTAGTGTATTTCAGGTAGTTTCTCTCTTTTAATACCTTAACACAAAATCATCCATATGTATGGAGTACATTTTGGTATTTTAATACATGTAATGATCAGATCAGGTAATTGGCATATTGAGCACCTTAAACATGTTCCGTTTCTTTGTCATGGTCACATTCAGGATCCTCTCTACTAGCTACTGAGAAATTAATAATTAATCATCGTCAACCATAGTTACCCTGCTGTGCTGTAGAACATGAGAGGTTATTCCTTCCATCTGACTGCATGCAACGATAATTTCTTCATTCTTTTCTAGTAAGAAACTTGTGAACTTTCAGTTCTAGTCAGGTCCAAATTCCAGGCCTCTAATCGCACTGGATTTCACACCCTCCCTCTCTCATTCTTGTCTGCACTAAGTGTCACCATCAGAGCCCTGAATCATAATCTTTGCTTATGAATTGCCAAGTGCAGCCATTCTGAGTTGCTTCCCGTAGTGATTCGTTCCTCCCCCAGTACTTTCTTCAGAACGTCCAAGCTTCTGACTTATGGGGCCGAGGTGCTCTCAAATCTAAGTGTCCGGTCCTTGCCTGAGCTCTGACATGCTGGGCCATTGCCACTTCTGAGTTGTCTGCCCAATTACAGCAGGGGGTGGAGCATTTCAAGCACCACTGATTGGCGAGAACAAAACCTTTCCAAGTCACCCTGGAAACAGATCCCCAGGCAGCTTCCAGAACCTCCCTGAGGCATACCTCTCATCATCCTTCCTGCTCTGGGACCCTGTTTTGCCATTTTATATTCAAGATTTCATGTAGGCTTGGAAAGCAATGAAGAAAAATTTGCCAGTGTCATCCTACATTTTTCAGATTGATCTCTTGGAGTTTTCTCATTCTCAATAGCACATCTATGGCCCAGGCAGAACACAGATCAGCATTCCTCTTTGACAGCAGGGAAACTGTAGTCCTTTCTCCCGTTGTCTCCACCCCACAACATCCCCCGCTCCCTACTCACCTCTAACCGTGTTATTGCAGAAGTTCACAAGCCTGATAGCTACAGCCAGGGCTGTAGTGCTCATCCCCTCATTTGTTGGGGGAGTTAATCCTGCCTGGGAATATAACTTGTGACTAAGGTGCATTACTCCTGCTGATGTGAAAGGGTTCTTAGCAAAGTTAGAGGGCAGAGAGTGAGAGCCAAAGCAAATGACATGAAACAAAATGTGGGAGGAGGGCGGTTGATACGAAGCTATTAGTAATATTCTTTATAAGCCTCAGTACACACAATAATCTGAGCTAGGAGGAGGAAGTGAAATTCACAGACCAGCTCCAATCTCATTTAATCCATGGTTTCAATTTCCTTCTCTAGTTTGGAAGCCTTTTTTTTTTTTTTTTTTTTCAGTTGTGTTGTTTTGTGACAGGATCTTGCTATGTAGCTCAGGCTGTCCTTGAGCTTGGGGAATTGAACCCAGAGCCTTCCCACTGAGCTACTTCCCCGGGCCTCTCCCCTTTTTTATTTTGAGACAGTCTCACTAAATCACTGAATTGCTCAGGTTGGGTTTGAACTTGTGATCCTCCTGCCTCAGTCTACCCAAGCACTGGGTTTATAAGCAAGCGTCATCACACTTGTCACGATCCTGTGTCAGCCTTCAGAGTGCTGGGATTACAGGTGTTCACCACCTGGCATTTGGTTTACATGCAGTTGTTTAAGATTCAGATGAATTTAAAAAAAAAAAAAGGTGTTTATCTTTGCCTGATTGGCTCTTTAAGTCTTTGTTTTCCCTTAGGTGTTATTGCAAGTTATCAATGCATCATTTAGGATAGGTCTGCTTTTATTCAGCTGTTAGTAAAGGTAGGTGCTTGGCCCTGGTGGTGTATTGGGAGCAGCATTAGAAGTGGCCCTAACTTAAGGTATTTTGACCTCTAACATCGTGAATCCATATTAGACCAACTGGGACACCCAGAATGCTTAGCTCTTCTGCTCTGGTCTGTCCTCCACCTGCACTGGGTGTTCAGGACTGAGGCCACTCAGAGTCTCCAGTGCCCTGCTCTGCCTTTGTGTATTTGTTGTTGAGTCTGCGGGAGCTACTCTTCCAGTTCCTGGCAGAGCTCCCTGGTAGTAAGGGGAAAGCGGCAAGATTCTCTTGTTTCTCGTGCAGCCTTGTAGGAGGCAGGATGGGGTGGGGCCATACGTTACTTAACAACTGCATCAGTTTGTGCAAGTCCCAGGACACATCCGCCCCCCTCCAGTCAAGTCCCTGACTTCACCGGGCCTCCTGACGAGCTGTTGACACAGAAAAAGTCACTTAGAATAGGCCTGGCAGACAGGAGTCTCCCCGTTACTGCTGTTAGGATTAGCATTAGTATAGTTATTGTTGTGACTACAGTTGAAAACATATTCATAAGTTAGAAGTTCCTTTGAACATAATTTTGCAAGTCTGACTTGCAAACTTGGTAAGTGAAATAACTTTCAATGCCTTTATGAGGATCCAGCAAGAATCAGCATCTTAAATCTAATTTTCCATTTCATATATCATAAAGTATGTATTTTGAAGATAAATAAGGCATGAAGACACAAAACCAGCATTTAGTTCAGGGTGTTCTGTAGAATATCAGATATACCAAATATCTTGTTGAATGTGTATTTTATTTTACCAAAATCTCCCTTTCCATGAAGCACTTCCCAGAAACTAGTGCTAAGGCAAACTCTTTGAGAACTACTGAACCTCAGAGTCTTTGCCTCTGACTCCTGTTTGTCCTGAAAACATGGTAGGTTCCACTGTCAGGCACACAGAAGGACACAGCAGGGACCAGACAGGCTGTGGGGGTCATCTCCACCAAGAAAGCTTTACTTAACATGACTTCCACTGCCTCCTCATTTGGAAACTCCTCTTTATCCTTCAAAACTCAACTCTGATGTTCCCAGTTTCTCCAGCTCCCGAGTTAGTTGATTCCTTCTCTAATCTTCTATACCACGCTGTATATATAGTAGTGTTTATCTTAGATGGGAAATGATGAGAACCAACAGTCATATTGGCTGGAAATTGTGTGTGGTCACCAATTTAAAATCACAGCTTAAGAAGTTGTCCCTCTGGGGACCAGTCCCACTAAGTGGGCATGGTCTCCCCTAGAAACAGATCATGTTCCATCAGGGAAGTAAGAGTTGAGGCCGCTGACAGGTATGTGGGGCCATGTTTTAGAGAAAATGCTTCCTTCGAGTGACCGTGTGAAGGGGAAGTCACAGCTCCCCTGTCTGGCTCACTCTGCAGCGTGGGCTGATTGAGTGGAATGATGGGTAGAAGGTGCCCGAGCAGCCCAGCTTTGCCTTGGCCTCCTAGGTCACTTCCCCCGGGGGCATGGTTGAATTTGGATGAATTAGTGCCACCTTCCCTCTTCAGTGACTCTCATCCCTCTTGCTTGTTGCTCTGCCTCCTTTTCCTGAGACTAGAAGGCTTTGCTGTGTGTCCCAAAGAAGTGTTTGTTGAATGAATGGGCAATAGGTATACATTCATGCTCAGGAAGGATTCTCCTTCTCTCCCCTCCTCAGGGCCGCCCAATAACTCCAGTGTACACGGTGGCTCCAAACGTGCAGAGAATTCACACTGCCAGCATCTACGGGGCCAGTTACGTCCCTTTTGCTGCTCCGGCCACAGCCACAATCGCCACACTACAGAAGAACGCGGCCGCGGCAGCGGCTGTGTACGGAGGGTACGCCGCAGGCTACATACCTCAGGCTTTCCCCACTGCTGCTATTCAGGTCCCCATTCACGACGTCTACCAGACATACTGAGACTGGCCACAGGAGAAAGACAAGCCCAACGACACCACTGAAGGAATGCTTTACTATTTATGAAGATAGAGCAGGTTGGATCAGCGCACATGTGAAAGCAGAAAGTGAAGAACGTTATCAAATACCACACGGAAATCTTTTATATACATGAAGTTTTTCACTAGTTTTTTAAAGACTGTTTTCCACCTCACAGGCCTTTGTTCATACATTTCTATAAGACTTGCAATGGTCCGTGCCTTAATATCATCTTTTGAAAAATTTGTATGCTATCCTACGTTTGTATAGAGGTTTTGGTTTTTTTGTTTTTTAAGGATCTATTTTCAGTATGAAGGTTATTTTCTTAACTTCTGCACTCCAGATATTTCTATTTTGTAGTATCTTCAGTAATATATCAGCTATATATATATATATATATATATATATATTAAAAAAGCACATGTGAGCAGCTAGGGAACTATTTTGAAAAATATATTCAATATTTAAAAATACAAACCATAGTGCTTTAAAATACTACATAAGATGTTATTCTAAAGATGATACTGGAAAGTGCAATTTTGAAATGAGTAAAACCTCTGCTGTATTTTCACCAGCATTAAGGGTTGACGGTGTTGCTATCAGTTAAACACTTGATCTCTCCTTAAGCCAACATGGGAAGGACTCATCACAAACTGTGTGCAAACACTGGAAGCCCTCGCCTGTCACCATTTCCTTGGGCTCCCTACCTTCATTACTAGCTGTGCCCATTGCTCCCCCACCCCACCCCGACCTCTGACCTACCCTTACCCAACTTCCAAGTTTGGCAAGTCTGGGACAAATGAAGAACTCTAATAGAGAAAACAACTGGTGGTTTTTATTATACTTCTTCCTGGGTTTTTGTTGGAGTTTTTTGTTTTGTTGTATTTTTTTGTTCTGGTTGGGGAGGAAATCTCTTCTATATGTGCTATTTTCAATAGCAGAGTATGTTTAAGCACAAGGTTTTGTTATATTTGCATAAGACATCTTTGTGTAGCTATTTAATTGTCCAATATAAAACTTTAATTCCCTTTCTAGTGCTTTTATTTTATTTGTTTTTGAAGTATGGCTTTTAGAGACAAAGAATGTATGTCATTGTAGACAAGACCTGTCAGCTGAAAGTTGAACTCCTGGTTGTCTTATCATGTTTCATGCAAAGTGTGTGTGGGCCCCGAGGGCGTTAGCAGCACTGTGTCGGTCAAGCATTACTCTGTGCTCGCGCTGAGCACTTGCAGGTGAACTTGGCTGGTGCAAGTCCAGGAGGAGGAGAGGACCCGTAGGAGTTAAAAGAGAGTCTGTAAATATCCTTTAATGCTAGTTTCTCTACTCCTTTTATGTTGCAGAAGTTCCAGGTTATGTAGTTTAATACAAAATAAAACCATTTTATTTCAGTGCTGTTAGAAGGGTTTGGCCTGTTAGGAAGTGAATATAGTGTTGCAGTGTTTTGTGCCTGTTTAAAGGCTTTTGTTTAGCAGCATGAATGTAAAATACAGTAACATGTTCAGATCATCATCTGTTTCATGAAATACACCAACTTGGATTTTTTAAAAGGCTCTGTCAAGGAAATGAGGTGTGCAATAGGTAGTCAGTACACAATTGTGTGTCTATGTCATGTTTGAGGCCCATCACATCTTTCCTCTCACTGGGGTTTTGTTGATGGCTGAATTCTTATTTGTGAATTAATAGGATCGTGCCCTTAGCAAATACTTTTAGGGTTTTTTTCCTTTTAATTAAGAGATTCCCAAATGCCTCCCCCCCGCTCAGCTTGATGAGTTTTTATATGTAAGGAATATTTATTTAACTATTCTATAAAATTATTGAGTGCCTGCTAAGGCCTTGAAACATTCCCGACATTCCTTTCCATCATTCTTAAATGACAGAAAGTAATTGTGCAATGTTCCTCGTGAGGTACACAGCAAGCTGCATCCAAACTCAGATCTGTTGGAATAGGTATTCCAGCAAAACGCAACGTGGATCGGATCCTCATCCCTTGACTTGTGTGAAAGAAGTAGCGTCCTTCCAGGGAAGGATTGTCACAGAGGTTCACTGGATGAAACTCTGACCCAGCGTTCTTACTGTATTTTACATGTGCCTGTAAGTTATTTGCAAAAAAAAAAAAAAAAAAAAAAAAAAAGCAAAAAAGAATGCAAAAAAAAATATGATATCTTAACATGGCCACTACCAAACTACCTTAAAAACAAATGTTGGCAGTGACCAGTTAAGTATCACTGAGCCTCCTATCTGTGGTCTTATCTGTTTCTGTTGTTTCAAAACCATTTCATAGTACACTACTGGGGTAAGTTTATAACTTGAAATGTGAACCTTTTATTTTTTTTTTAGGGTTAAGAACAAACTATATAAATGTTTTTTTAAAAATGTTGTAGAGCTCTGTTTCCACACATGCTAGTAGTTTAGTTGTCTTTAGCTGCTTTGTATTTGAAAGGCTGTTTAGATCCTACTCCATTTACAGTACATTCTTAGGATGTGTGTAGCAAATAAAGCTTTCTTTAAAGCAATTTCAAGACTTTATTTTAAATGGTGTGGGGGTTTTTTTGCTTTAGTTTTTTAGGACTGATTTTCTTTTCCCCCAAAATCTCAGAAAATCCTTACAGCATAGAAGGGATTAACTAATTCAGTATTTTCTGTTTAAGAAATGGGCAAGTTACTATCTTATCTTCAGCTTGGAATTGCTACAGAGGATGGTGACAGGGTTAAATTGTAAGTCATCAGTATCCTCCAGCTTTGACTTGGGTGGTAGCAGGTTGAGCACTCAAATGCTACATTTGAATTGGCATAGGATGCGGCAAAGGTTGTCTGTGCCCTCAGTGCTGAAGTTTGTTTATCATCCCAAGAGCTTTACTCTCAGAACTCCAGATGCAAGTGCTTGATATGACTTTGAGTTCTTTGGAGAACTCATGAAAATACTGGGTGACCTTTAAGTTGGTCACCACATCAGAAACCAAAGCCTTCTTAGTTCTTTGTTTCCCAGGGCACCATGAGGTTAATGCAACACTTCCTTCTCCTTTCTCTAGAGATCATCACTAACTTCAGACAGTACCTATCAGCAGAGCCAAGCAAGAGACTGGAAAGAAAGTGACTGTCAGTGGAATTATTGTGCTTCTCATAATTGCTCTACGTGGCTTTGCTGGTGAATAAGAATTTCACCTTAACTTTGAACATTGTGCCATGGCCTCCCAGCCTGTATTTCCTGGAATCCTAACTTCCTGCTTCCTTTTAAACATACAAAGACCTTTTTAGAGCAGGTCTGGAAACTTTCCAAGTGGACAGATCATTAGGCAGTATTTTTAAGGGCAACAAGATATGCTGATTCTTTCTTGTTCTAGGAGAAAAGTACAGGCACCCTTTAGAAGTCTTATTTCGAGTTATATTGGTCTCCTTAGAAAAGGCACTACTAATCACACAAGATAGATATTACACCTCTGCCAGGTGCCAGGTTCTGTTCCAGGAGCCAAGTTTTGTTCTTACACTCATGGATTCGAAGATCTAGGGGGAGGAGGTTAGTAGTCTGCCAGGAAAGGACAAGTACTGTGTGTGTGTGTAATGAACTAGACCCTGGCTCCATCATTTCAGCAGCAGGTGGCTATGTGACCAGCCAAGGTCACACAGCTGGTAGGAATCAGAACTCCAGTTTGTACTCAGACTCCAGGCACTGCATTCCAGCAGCTGACCCTGACAATGGGTAAGCCTAGGCTTTAGGAAAAGATAAACTTATCTTCAAGTGAAGTTTCTTTTCTGCAAGCTTTTAGTGTGTTTCTACATGCAATTTGGGGAATGGCACTGAGGGGAGAGAAGCTGAATGTGCACACTTAGCCTGCACCGCACGGAGCAGAGTCAGGCTGGCAAAGATGTGTGTGCTGGGAGGTTTAAGGAATTTGGCTACAGAAGAAGCTCACCAACCATCCTGGGACATCCAACTGTACCCTTCTGAATTGCTTGGCTTGGTCCTGGGGGTCAGAGTCAGGGCCTCACACATGCTAAGCTCCCAGTGGGCCACACCTCCAGCCCTCTCCCCACACCCTTCTAACTCTTCAGTAGCTGCTGCACTTTTTTAATTCCAGAGCTATCTATCATGGCAACGTCCACAAGCACTTACTTAGCAGAAAGGACAAGTAACACAGCCTTTTTTTGTATATTACTTTAATAATTCCATATCTTTACTATAAAATCTTCTGGATATTCAACTGCTAAATCAGAGTTTTTATGTTCTTAGTCTTGCAGTGTGTGTCATTTGGCCATGACTGTCAATGAAATGACACTTTCAAACCGTGACCCTTAAAAAGATTAAATTTTCAATTTATAAAGAATAACTTAGTAGAATGACGCAGATGTACTCACTTTATCCTTGTCCTACCTCTTCCCTGGCATAGTGCCCATTTCTGACTCCCCGAGTTCAAAGGTAGGGTTAAGTTTAAACATAGAAAAAGATTCGGGCCATTCACAGAATATTTCAGTTTGATTCCAAGATCTAAGCATTCCAATTAGACACAGTTCTTTCTCCTTTTTTCCCCAAATTAGTCTTCACTTTCTAGGTACCCAGAGTTGCTCTGATTTCTAATGCTGCATGCCAAAGACCTGGAGAAATGTGATTACCCAGATTCTTTCCTCCATGTGCAAGCACTGTGGCCTAGGACACGGGCTGGCCCTGCAGTCAGAAGGCCAGTTGGGGGTGGGGAGGCTTTGCTGCTTAGCAGTCAGGCAGCCTTGGAAGACACCTCACCTCTGATTTCTTAACTGGTTAGAGATAAGAATGTTGACCTCATAGATTATTGTAAAATTCAGATGTGATCATGAATCCTAAAAAGCTTGACATGTCATAGGCACTTTTCCAAAAGGTTGCATCCTTTGCCTGCCCTCCTTTGAGCTGTAATATAAATGCATTCCTCTATATTAATTCTAGAAAGCTTTAAAACGTTAAGACTCATGCTGGTGATGAAACCCAGGGTCTTACATATGCTAGGCAAGTGCTGCACCACTGAGCCACACACCCAACCCAGTTCTTTGTATTCTTTTATTCTCCCATACATTAAAAAAAAAAAAAAAAAAAAGATTGATGAATGTCAATTCTGTGCTAGCACAGTGGAAGACATTAAAGGGCAGCAGACAGCCCACCAGGTCCTGGGCAGAGGGGCAGGAAAGCTCCAGGAGGAAGTGGCATCTGCATGGCGATCTAGGAGCAGGGAGGAAAGGGGACAAGAATGGCCAGGACCCAGATGAAAATCACATGGTATCCTCAAGTCCCTGACAAGAGTTCGGTGGGGCTGCCCCAGAGGAGGGGGAGAGAGGAAATGAGGCCCAAACTCTGTTTATCCCACAGTCAATGCAGTTAGCGGCCCGGCATTCATCGTGGACAGCAGCAATCTGCTCTCTATAACAGAGACTGGAAGCCAAACTCTGAATCAGTCGTTCCTCCTTAGGACTTGAGTTTTAGGGAAAGGCAGAGCCCTTGGATTGTAGCCTCTGGGATCTTCTACCCCTTCCTCTTGGGGGTCTCCACCCGCTGCAGGTACCTGCTGGGACCTCCCCCATCTCTAGATAAACACCACCACCCCAGGACAGGAATGCAAACTCATAGAGGTAGTGGAGGCTGTGACCCCCATAAAGGGCAGAGGATGTGGAAGGGGCCCAGGAAAAACCTTCAGAGAGACCTTGGCTGCCCCAGTGGAATTATATTTCCTTGCCATTCTATTCTGCACAATTATACCCACCATCATAAGCAACATCAAATACTGCTTTTGTAATAAATATGACCTTTCCTGAGCTAATTTTTAGCCACCCTTATTTCTTGGCTTGCTCTACTTTGTTTGTCAAAAATCTTCATTAATGATTAACCAACCACGAGGTTTCAGGAGACCTTAGTCATTCTGAAGCAGGTAAGTCGCGTTGCTAGAGCCTAATTGTTCCCAAGATGACCTTGCTAGGGGTGCTGGGTCAAAACATTTTGAACTATGATATTATGACATGACCAGGTCATGCCAGTTCAGTTTTGGTGGAATTTTTCCTCTCCCTCTTCAGGGCCGTATTCCAAGCCATGGTGGTACTGTTGGACAACATTATTTCCTCTCCTCCGATTCAAATATGGTCATTTGACACTTCACCAATCTTACATAAAGTGCTATGAGATTTCAGCCCCTAATCTCCCTCTTCCAAACGAAATGCTCCTGTAAAAGGAGAAATTCAGAAATGAAGCTGATTCTAAATGTGCTCTAATCTTTACCAGGGAACCATTCTGAGCATCAGAGAGAAGAGTAAAAGTCATCTAGTTAGCATAATTTCCCAGCCCTTTAAGCAAAGTATTGAACGCTCCATCAAGACTACACTCAGTGAGCATTTCTTGATCTTGTTCATCATTTTCCTGTTCAGGAATAATGTTAAAGTCTTTGGGGGTGATCACTCAGCAGAGGATAAGAGTAAATGGCTGCCAATAAAATACTATATGCCAAGCAGTGTTTTATATGAACAATCTCAAAACTTTTTTAAAAAAATAATGTGGATATGTAATAATTCAGATATCATATGCAGCTTGTTGAATTTTCACCAGTGAAACACGTCTGTGTGACTAATATGGGTGAAGGGCATGGCCTGCATTCCAGAAGCTTCTCTCTGGCCCTTTCCATGATAGCTCCCATACAGGGAAATCCTGACTCCTCCCAGTATAGATTAACTTGGCGTGGATGAGTTTTCATACTTGAGATAGCTACTATTTCCCCACTTGATCAATTAAAGCAACAACAACAAGGAGACAGAAAGAAGTTTAATAATTTACTCAAGACCACATAGCAGGTAAGTAAATGAAGGAGCCTGGATCCGAACCTGGATTATCTAACATCAAAACTAGGTTTGGAGGGTGGGTAAGGGTAATGGTAATTCACGCATTTTGTAAACACTTCAAGTCTTTTGTTTATTTTAGACGTTTCACTGGACTTGTGACAGAGTCATTTCGTCACAAAGGTCATTGGAGCAAATGAAAAGTAAAGGTCACATCCCCAGCAAAATATGGGATAAAAAACCTTTTGCAGTCTCCAGGTCCTGGAGGATTAATTTTCTGAATCCTTTTTTCCTAGTTTCCAACCCTTGCATACTAACCTGCCTTGTATCAAATTTTGCTCTCAGAAAGGAAAAAAAAAAAAAACTAATTTGCACCGAAGTGAATTACATGCTTTTCACTAAGCACAAATTCTCTATCCAATAAGCCAAGGAATAAATCTCTAACTTTGGAATTTAAGGCTAGAGCCAGTCAAATAAAGAGAATGACATCCAGGGTCAGTGGGTCAGTAGGTCCTTCTCCTGCCCATGACATTGGATCACAAATGCAAATAATGCAAGGAGCCCAGGCAAAGAATTTTGAGTTGACAGAGAGCCAGATAATGAGATTCTCTGGAGAGTTCGTGGAACAATGTTAATGAGCAGTGTCCCAAGTATGAGACAAACTGTACAAAATGCTAGGGATACATGCCAAGCAAAGAACTTCCTTTACAGTAAGACACTAATCACATGGTCAGTTTCCCACTGAGTAGCATGTCACCACACACAGCGGCTTTCTGAAGCTCTGTCTCACATGAGCCTCATGAGTCCTGTTGGAGTCTTACAGAACACATTCTTCTCCTCCTCATCCCCTTTCATTCATTCATTCATTCACGCATCCATCCATTCATTCAATAAATACTTTTCAAACATGTATTATGTGCCAGGCTTTGTAGTAGGGTCTACAGAGATAGTGGCGAGAATTATTTCCATTTTATTGAAGTAGCAATTGAAAACCAAAGTGGACAAACTCAGCATGATACTCTAAATTCAGTAATGTTAGGTGACTTCACAGCCAGGGATTTAGCTCACTGGCATAAATGCCTGTTTGCCAGGTATGAGGTTGTGAGTTCGATCCCTGGTACAAAAAAAAAGCAAGGTGATTTCAAATGCAGTATCTCATTATACCCTCGAAGCTCTCTGAGGTAGATGCTATTATTAGCAATCCACATTTTACATTTAGTGAAATTGAGGGTCAGAAAGCAGTTAAGTGATGTCCTGAGTTTCCATAACTGTGTGGATGCATGGGCAGCTCATACCTTCTCCTGTCTGACCCCAGTGATGAGAGCTTAGGGGTAACCTTATTGATTGAACAACCAATGCCACTGAGAGCCCCTCTGGAGGTTGAATGGAGCTCACAAGACCTTTGACTCAGATGCAAATAATATAAAGACAAGAGCTCTCGATGTGCTTCAGTGGAAGTCTGTGAAATGATTTTGTGAGCTCAGCGTAAGCCTTGCTTTTCAAACTAAACAGATCTTTCAGTGCCTCTCTTGGGAGACAGCTCTTTCACCCACATGTTAAATATATCCATTCAAATGGAACTAGAAATGAAATCCTTGGTACTTGGAGACTTGGACCCTTAACTTTGGACTTCCTTCCCTGACTGTGACTATAAGAAACAAATCTCTGTTCTGCAAAGATTTCCCAGTCTTAAGTATTCTGTTATAGAAGTACAAAACAAACTGTAACCGTCTGAATTGCAGTTTTTCAAGAATATCTCACTCGGGAGGCTGAGGTAGGAGGAGCGTTGTGAGTTCGAGGCCGGCTTGGGCTACAACGCGGCGCAAGGCCGACCTGTGCTACATAGTGCGACCCTGCCTCAAAAAACCAGGGCCGGGAGTTTGGCTCAGTGGCTTAAGCACCTCCCCTGGCAGGCGCAAGGCTGTGAGTTCAATCCCCGGTGCC